>OY770016.1:31268499-31531448 GCA_963669245.1 Quercus cerris | reverse complement strand
ATCCCCATGTCAATGTCAGTAGCAGAATAAAAGAATGCCTGATATCTGTGTTCCAAATTGGATTGTCGTGTTCTAAAACATCACCAGATGAGCGGATGCCTACAAATGTTGTCGTCAATGAAATTAATGCAATTAGAGACACATTTCTTAAATCTCAAAAGAAAAACAAAAGGAGAATGAACCAGGTATGCTAAGTGCATGTTTGGAATTGGCTTAAAAGACCAACTTTTTTTACTATTTAGCTTATTTTTGCTACTATTCATGGGTCCCATTCATGGGACTCATTGCACTTTTTGGTATTATTCATGAGTTTTACTATATTATTTCAACTACTTTTTAGCTTTATTTACAATACTTTTAATAAAAAAATTTCAATTTCAACTAAATAAGCTATTCCCAAATGGACTCTAAGTCATTTTATTTGATTCATGGAATACAATTGTTGTTTGTTCACGTTAATCATACGCTTGTTGCATTAATTAATTCATGTGATTGTCTATTTTGTAGCATGACCGAATTGGAAGGAAGTAATGACCCTTGCTGGAGTACTATTTCTGAGGCTATTGTTATTTGTCAATGACATTTTCTTGAATCATGTTCCTATGCTCTTTTGATTATTGCTTGTAAGAACCCTCCTTTGATATGTAATATATATTCCATACATTATTCCTGTGCCATTTTCTTTTCTTAATTTGATTTTGTACTTTATATAGCTAACTAATCACTAAAATATTACCGTAGTTAATGAGCAATCCATAGTAACTATATATATATATATATATATATATATTTTTTTTTTTTTGGTGGTAAAAAACTATATTTTGGATTAACACCTCGATAAGACTTGTCAATCCGGCAGAGGCAATTTGGGCCGCTCAATTGCACTAGGCCGAAAACAACTTTTAAAAAAAAAAAAAAGATTTTTATGTTATGAACGAATGGGTCTGCTTGGGCTGTGCTGGGTTTTCTTACAAACGAATTCAATAATGAGAGAAAAGTAATGGGCTCCTACATAATTTTGTGATAAACATGTAAGGAGTGGATTTGTAAATAGCCCATTGTCCCTTCTTTCCACATGACATTCCTATGCCTAATGTTCATGAAAACCTTTAAATCCTTCCGTTAGGAATTATCATTTTCACAATGTACCAGTTCAAATGAATGGAAAAAATATATATATATATATATATATCATCACTTTTTCATATCAAATATCTTGAGATAAATGTGAAAATCGTAACACTCAACAAATTTATAATGTCCTGAAAAAATTTGCACACATCTAAATTGAGTTGAAAAATCCTCAAAGATGATTCAAGTTCATAAGTTAGATCTCTCTCTCTCTCTCTCTCTCTCTCTCTCTCTCATTGTTTGGGGCTAAAATCAATAAACTTAGCAGTTAAATGACCTAATTAATTGAAGTATACCACTAAGATGTGTCAATAGTTAGACTAGTCTAGATATTGTCAAGAGCCTTATAGTTCAATTGGTTGACACCTTCTGGTATTTCTAATAAAGATATCAAAGGTTCAAATCCTCTCACCCTTAACTATCAAATTATCAAAGAAATAAATAAATAAATAAGAGATTGGTCCAGACCAGACAAGTTGGAGTAAAGAATTCTAAACTTACCAAAAGATAAGGGTAATGAATTATTTATGATACTAGTTCACCAGGGAGAATTTTTTATTGTGGATGTAAGTTCACTTACAAATATAATGGATGTAAGTTATGTATTTTATGAGTTCAATTGATAACTATTCTAAAAAGGTTTGGATTTATTTCATTAAAAAAAAAAAAAAAAAAGCTAAAGTGGAAAGCCAAACTAGAAGGAATATCAAGTGCCTTAAATCTGAGAATGGCATTGAGTACTAAGTTCTTGAAGTTTTGTGAAAAGCATGGTACCAAGAGGTACTTTATAGCGTGAAGAACACCTCCATGGAGTAGGATGGCTGAGAGAATTAATAGAACAATTAGTGAGATAGCCAAATGCATAAAACTGAATGTTGGGATTTCTTAAGTCTTCTAAACTAAAGCAATGTTATGGGGGGACGAGGATCCGAATGGCTGACAAAGTTCATGTAGAGGTGGACCTCGAGAAACATAGGTGGGTTGTCCTCGGAAAGTGTACCCTTAACTCAGACTTAGGCTGAACAACCATAATTGGCAAGGGTGCCGAGGACATTTGCCTAACCTCGAAAGGTCAAGGGACAGAGTCAAAGAGAGCATAGTGCAATCTGAGGGGGTACAAAGGTAACTTGGTATTGAACAAGGAAGAAAAGAAAAAGAAAGGGCAAAGTGGCCATTCCCTCCGTATTAAATGCACTGCACCACTTAGCTTACCGCATTAATAAGAAAATGACCCTGAATAGTGTTCCCACAACTAATACCCTAGTGTAAAACCTTCTAGCAAAATCTTGGTAGGACAAATATCAAGAAAGTCTGATCATGACCCTCCAAATATAAGATCCAGATGCATCTTTGCTAAGTTATATAAAGCCAAGAAGCATCTAGATCAAGGAGAGTCCAGTTTTGGAAGAGAAAAGGAGAGAGAGAGAAATAATCCAATTGTACCATCATCCTCAGATTGAACTCGAGGACGAACACTATATATAACACCATCAAGGCATGGGAGAATGTGTAAGTGGTTGATTCTGGACTCTACACGTGAAACAGCTGTGAGGGAAGGGAGAATAAGTGTTGGCTAAGAGAGCTTGTCTTGGTTTGTGCTAAAGGCACAACTGCCTTAGGAAGAAAGTAAGATTTACACATGATATAATACTCAAGCACTCACAAAAAGGGAGATAGTGACTTTCTAAATTCAGAAGCTATGAGAACACCCCTTATTGGTTGAGTGCACCATGAGTCACCTTAGGAGCACATGTACCAATCACATTACTCCTGATGTCTCTCTTAATGTCCAAAACTTGTCTCCCAAGTAGTGGCAAAGCTACCTACCTACGGGTCCCAGTGCCACGCTGGCACAGTTCTTATCCCTTAGTCAGCAGATAATATCACAATTGTAAAAAGATTTAAAGGAGAGAATATGATGACTTGACACCTGTCCTTGTATTCAGCCATATTCCTTGGAGTATAAAAGGAACATGTAGCTGTGTTATTAGGGAAAGAACCCAATTAGATATTTTGAGATGAAAGTGAAGAGTTTGTTGGAAAGAAATGCAACTTTGTTGTAAACGGATCTCTTTCTCATACATAATACAAGTTGAGTTGAGCAAGAATGTTGTGTTCTTGCTCAAATCGTGGTTTTTATCTCTTCTCTAGGGTTTTCCATGTACATCCAGTGTTGTTTTGATAGTCAGTTTCTCTCTCTTGTTTAAATGTGCATCTTTTTCATGTCCTACCATCACTTTCTTTATTTCTTGTTTGAGTATCATGTCAAAGCTTGCATCTTATCGAGCTATCTCATGTAAATGTACTGTTAGATAACTTATTTCACTCCTATAAATAAGCTCAAATCTAACTTGCACCTACAAACACTTAGCCACTTTTATACTATGTCTAGTTGAATATAAATCACTACACATATAGTTTTTATCTGGCTTTCTTTCTTCAAGACTGACCTTGCATTCCATCTCTATAAATTAATTGTGTGAGCGAATAGTAGCTGGATTAAATCCAATCATATTATCTAGTCCATTTTTCGCCCGCTACAAATGTGTATGGCTTGTTACACTCTAATTAATTGATCAACTAAAGCTACACTTGATAGGAAAGTCGCTGGAGAGGTATGGACAAGGAATAAGGTTTAAAAAAAATATTATTATCAATAGCTAAAATTGAGAGTTGAAAAAAAGAATATTCAGTACCCGTTTGGATTGAGCTTATTATGTCTACATTTGCATCTGTGTTTTGTTTTTGTTGAGAAGCACGTTCTGTGGCTGTGGTGCTTTTCTAGTGGGTCTTGTGCATTATTCATGGGACCCACAAACCTCTTTTTTCAACAAAACTTTCATTAAAAATAGGTCTCATGACATTATTCACACATTACAAAATTATTTTGCTATAGTATTTTTAGTTTTTAGTTTTTAATTTTCAGCAAAATAAGTAGTATTTAAACACACCCTCAATCTCAACCCTTAAATTTTTTTTTTTTTTTTTAAGTGAAGTGGCAACAACTTTTTGCAAAAGAGAAAGGGTTAATTCATAATTGCACACCGAGTCTAAACCCACGTGGAGTTAACTATAGTATTCGCATCAGTTCATGCAAAAATTTATGTTTATATTAGCATAAGAACCTACTTTTAATTATATTAAAATATTACACTACATTTCATTAAAATATTAATTTTTCTTGATTTTTTTAAATTGTTTTTCTTATTCACCTGCAATAACTACTATCCACATTTTTATTTATTCTCGAGATACGTAAAAATAATAATAAAAAACTAAATGCAAGAAAATAATATTAGCGTAACAAACTTGTAAATTTACACAATTAAAGAAAAAATTTTAAAGTAAAATTATATAAATTTTACATTTTTTTTAATTATGTAAATGCTTTAGCATATGTACCCTGTAATATCACGAGGGAATTTAAATATTTTGTCAACCACGATGTAAAAAATAATCTTGGTCGGTAGACTCGGTACAATGTGGTAATCGTGGTCCGTAGACTCGATACATTCAATCATTTCAATGTGGAACGTAGAAAAGGTAAAAAAGCAAAGTGACGACACAATGGAGAATTATCATGCTCCAAAGTTCTTCCAATGCGGAAAGCGCAACGTGGAAGGCAGGACAGAAAGTGTCAAACATGGTGGAAATCTATTAGATTTGAAGAAATAGGTATTTGCAGGTGAGAGTGAGACTCCAGCATTTAGCTAAAAATCCTGCTTTTTTTTTTTTAAACACCTCGGCAAGCTCCTCCGCCTCCTTCCCTCACTCATATCTCTCTTTCTCTCTTCCCTCTCTCTCTTGTTTGTTGGTTTGTTAGAGGAGATTGGTGTGGGTTTGTCGGATTTGGTGTCTTCGTTGATGGCTTTGATGATGGTGGTGGTTATGAGTTGTGAGAAAGGTGGTGGGTTTATAAGCCTTTGAGGTAGCGATGGGTTGTGGGAGTAGTGGTAGGTTTGCTAGTGGAAAGGTGGTTGACTATTGATGGGTTTTTTATGAGATAGAGATGTATTAGATGAAGGGAAGAGAGAAGAGAAACACCGAGAGGAAGAGAGGATAAAGAGTAAAAATGATTTTAAAAAAAGAAAAAAAGAATGGCATATAAAAATAAAATAATTGATGTGGAATGTAATGTCAAATGTTATATTATAAATTTTTTTTTATAAAAGTAAATTTTTATGTGTTAAAATAAAATTTGGATGCAACGCATGCTAGTGCGCCTAACACAATAGGTCACCGTAATCAATCCATTAATTTCTCTTTAGTGAGAAATGGGTCATCTTCTACCGCACTAATAACAACATCTACATATTACTTCCAAATCCTTTCCAACAATTCTAATTTTGATTTTAAATTCCGCACAAACTCAGTTGGTTGACTTAGGTCATGATGGAGACAACTTTTTTAATAGTTTCTTAGATTTGAAGTTCGTTTGGAAACAACTTATTTATTTGAAACCACAATTTTTTAGCTAAAAGTACCATATAAAAAAGCTAAAAGTTAACTGAATAGTATCATAGAATCCATAAATAATAGCAAAAATAAACTAAAAACTCGAATAAGCTACAGGTTTGGTTACGACCCAAACACACTCTTGATACTACAACTTTTTTTTCTTTATAAATAGTAACGTTCTATAGCTTCTCCTGTACAATTCATAAGGAAGCTATCCTAGTCCTAGTTAGCTAGCGTGGTCATCGTCAGTACAGTTGGGTCTTAGAAACTTCTTCAACTAGTCTAAGCCAATACTGTCTTTCCGGTACGTATATCATCCCTCTGCTTTATAATACAGATATCAAAGTTTCACACTTATTAATAGAGCTACTCTCCAAAATATTTACTGTTTAGCAACAAAAACAACAAAAAAACTCTCTAAAATATTTACTGTTTAGCAAACAAAAAAAAACACAAAACTCTCCAAAGTATTACTGTTTCACAGCCTCTAGACTCCCATAGAATTACCAATCTTTTTGGCCTTGATTATCAAACTTGATTTTGGAGGATCGGCACTATCTCATACTGTTTGTACTTGATAGTTCCCTAAATAAAAAATTTTAGGGAATATAGATTCACAGAGAAATAGTTAGATCACTCACCAATTTATTTCATGTATTTATCAGATATATATTCCCATTAATATAATGTTAGGCAGGGGCTCGATGGGCCAAGTCCAACATCCTACAGATGCTTGGGCCAGATTGAGCCCTTAGTCTCAATCAACCTGTTAGCATTAGATTGCCACCCTTTAATGGAATAAAGTTATTCCCTTACTATTAACTATAGCTTTTGGTGCAATAGGTAAGTGCTTGGTCTAACATATAACATATTCCTTGCCAAAACCCTAGAAATTGACAAACAAAATGTTTGATTAGAAATCAATTTTATTAAGTTTGGCCTTTTATGTTGCATGCAACTAATTCAAAATTATGGTTTGAGATAAAATTATGGTTTGAAGCAAAATATGATTTTGTGGATTAGGGTAAGGGTTTGAATACAGGGACGGACCTACACTAGGGCAAAGGGGGGATGCCCCCCACCCCCCCCCCCCCCCCCCCAAAATTAAAAAAAAAAAAAAAACTAGTATAAAAAAAAAAAGATTTGCTCTTGAATATATATATATATATATCTGTCTCTCCTCTTCTAAAATATTTAGATATTGACCTACAAAAAAAGAAAGAAGTAAATAACATTCATGCCCCTTTAACTACAAAAACAAAATAAAAAAATAAATATGGATTAAACAAAAATCGTGCACAAAATAAGAAACACTTATTTTGTATGTTATACTTTGTTGATATGTTTTATAATATGAAATGTTTAAGAAATACTTATTTTGTATGTAGTATTTTGTTGAATATGAAATACACCTAGCTACTAAGAAACTAATTAGTGCTAAGTTCTGATTCTAAGTTATCTCCATTGTCAATTATTCGTAGTAAAATGGTTTAAAGTGAACTAACTCTAAGCAAGATAATTTGAAATGAACTGAACTTAAACAATCTAATTAAAAGTAATCCAAAGTTGATTGAGCCTAAATTATCATTCTAACGCTAAACTGACTCAAAGTAGACATTATTCATATCAAACATAACTAGTTTGGTCAAATTTTCCAAATATAATCGAAGACGTGTAATAAAATCAATTAATTTCATAAAAATTATAATACATAATGAGAATTATACTTGACCTATAAAAATAATCTCTTATTAAAAATATTCAAAGTGTACTAATAGCATACCCACGTATCACATTGCATATTGACTAGTTTTATTTAAAAGAAAGATGAAATTCAATTTCATAATTCATAATTAAATCACATTAAATTTTAAACAAAAATTCCAATTTTTTATTTTATAATGCAGCTGAAGATAAGAAATTTGAAATTTGGACATCTCTATTAAAAACGCTAAAAAGTATCAATTGAACTATAAGACTTTTATCAAAGATTCCAAATCAAGTACTATTAGTTGCCAATAAAGAAAAGCTCATCTTATGGGAAAAGCACATACACATATAAACATCATGTTGAGTTGTTGACTCAGTCAAAACAGAGTAAATCCCCAAAAACACTATTGCTCACTCAAAATTAAAGCCACTCGTACTCCCTATAATTAAAGTAGGAATTGTTCCTATAGCTTCTGTTTAATTTAGATTGAGATAAAACCATCAGCCTACTACTTTAAATCAAGATCCTTCATTATTCAGTTCAAAGATATTGAGTAACATTTCAAGGTCAAACTTCATAGGACTTAAATTGCAATGATCACTATAAGTATAAGTGCTTGTGGAGTATGGAAGGCAAGGGCTGGAGTTCAAGTCTCTAGAATGAAGTTTTCACACACATATACACTTAGATTAAATTAGAGTAGAATTTCTGTCTTGTATAAAAAAAAATTTAAAAAAAATGTAGTGATCAAATTTATTGACTTTACACACCCATATATACTAAAAGCACAGTATATCTTGAGTCTTCTAATCTATACTATATTATATTATATCTAATAATGGAAGCCTTACAATAAATTTTGCAAAGCTTTTGTTGCGCCACCTCATCAACATATCTCTCTCTCTCTCTCTCTCTCTTTGAAATTTTCACTTTTACTCAACCTTTTATCTCTTTCAACCATTGCCTTCTTTTTTTTTTTTTCTTTTTTTTCTTTTTTTCTTTTTTATTATAAATTTTTAACTTATAACATCAACTCTTTATAATTGCTCTTTATCTTTAAATCAAGATGTCAATTGGTTTTTTGTGTAGTTGAGGAGCAAATCCCAAATTTCTTATTTGAGAACAAGAGACTTTAACAATTGAGCAAATTGGAACTCACGACCATTGTCTTTATAGTTCAATCTTTCAACTTTCTCTAACCATTGTCTTTTTAAATTTTCCATTTCATTTCCTTCATGCATCCTTAATTTTTTTTATTTCATATCAATTATGCATTCTTATTTTTTCTCTTTTATATCTTTTTAAATTCTAGAGTTTTACTTTGCCCAAACTTTCATCTCCTTCAATCCTCTCTTCTGTCTTATTTTTCATATAAATTTTGTATAACTTTCTTCACAACTCTCTCACCTAATCCTTTTTTTTTATTTTTTCTATCACATTTTTTCCTCAAATGATTCTTTTTTGTTATTGTTGATTTAATTGTCAAATCACATTTTTTTATTAAATCTATTTTGGCTTATGCATTTATGTGTTTTAGTGCTTCAATCCCCAACCACGTGTTCTTTTTCTATATCACTTTGATTTGATTTGAGTTTAGGTTAATAATTAGTTATTTTGAAAGCGAGAATTTTAGTTTCTTTTTTAGTGATCCATTTAGAACTTGAACTTTGAGGCTTTGCTAAGTTCTATTTTATTTTATCCTTTTGGATGGAGAAATTTGTAACTTTTGTAGAGAAAATACTCTCAATAGTTGTTTTTTAATAGTACTTTTTAGTGGTTGTTATTCATAAAAACACAATAGTTAGTCAAACAAAAATAATCAGATAAGTGACATATTTTGGCTTTTACAATTAAAATTTCATTTATATATATATATATATATATATATATATATTTATATAATGATGCATATAGAAGCTTAATTATGATATTTTTCTTATTGCTTTATTTGATAGACTTTTAGAGTGGAAAATTGTGCAATTTCTATGAAGAAAGTAATATTAATAGGTTATCAAAAGCAAGTTTTTTTCTTAATTGGTACAACTAATAATTGTTGAGCGAAATTTCCTAATATGTCATTTGTCTTTTGTTTACAAGGCATCTTTTATATGGTTATATATTGATTTGGTTGTTATTTAATATTTATGAATGTATCAAGATAAGTAATGTATTCAATAGGAAAGATCATGATCATACTTTTGTTTACTTCATAAGATACATAACTATAACATTAAATCATAATGTAGTGGTCTGTAATTAAAGAAAATTTTAAAATAGAGGGTTACAAGTTGAAGTTTTTGAATCATGAAAAATTCTACTTTTCTCTTTCCTTTCCAACTTTCATGATTGGAAAAACTTAATCCCTACAATATTCAATAAATAACAAATTAGCTCATGAGTAGATAAAATTTTAAACAAAATAAAAGGTAATATGACATTATTTATTTTAGTGAAAAAAAAAAAAATGATCCTTGCCCTTGGTTTTGTAAAGGGCAAAATAAACTTTAAAAAAATATTAATAGTTTAGTACACCTAAAATGAAATGTTTTATAAGAAAAATACTTTGTTATTAATAAATTTTAATATATAATCTTACAAATATTTTAATAAATAAATAAATAATAGTAATATCCTATTATAAAATAAGTATATATTCTTAGAATCGTAGATCCTTGACTAGCTCAATTATAATAAGAAAAACCTGACTTGAAGTTGCTTTTTTTTTTTTAACCTCGCGTCCTCACAATCTCTATTGAATTAGGATATCAAACTATTTATCTATTTATCTATTTATCTATTTATCTATAAAATATTATAAAAGTTGGATTCTAAAACTAGTGGATGCATGCTACGATATTATACTTATTCATTTTCAAAGCATACGACAATGACATGTGGCAACTTTTATATTTAATTGGTATAATTGGACAAAAAATGCCACATGTTAAAATATTATTTGTACATGTCAATGTATTAGCCATAATACTAGACACGTGGCATATAACTAAAATTTTAAATTAAATAAATACATTTCCTTAGTATGATATTTAAGTTCACATTCATATTCTTATTTATGACCACTAATTCTTAATTTGTCATTTGTCTATTTATTTTCCTAACCATTCCCATTTGAAAGGCTATTCAATTATTTAAAAAAAAATATAATTTGTTGTAAAAATTCTTTAATTGAGTAATATATGTGTAATACAATTAGATATTGGGTTTTATATATTGAGATTATTTTAAGAAACTTATTTTGGAACCATAATTTTTTTTATAGGAATTGATAGGAATTTTGGAACCATAATTAAATACATCACAATTAGAAAAGAAGCCTAGAAGTCTTTTATTTTTTAACATGTGAAATTAAAATTGTTCACATGTAACAACAAAATGTATATCTATCTATTTTCTATATATATAAAAAAATAAATAAATAAAATGTCTACAACATGTTCCTAAATTTTAGCTTTTGATGTTTCTTTATATATATATATATATATATATATATTAACAGGAAATGTTTTTACTTTTATATAACATCATTATTTTAGCAATTATAACTATATTTACTTCTATTATCTACATATATTTCATCCTCTTCCCCAACCTTTCATCTTCCTCATCCCCCTCACCCCCCTTACTTTAAAAAAAAAAAAAAAAAAAAAAAATTCTTTTTATCCCTCTTATAATAACCGTCAAGCTTAGAAATTTTGATGAAAATTTTGTTTTACAATTGTATTTTTTTTTTCTCCACACGCGGAGGTCTCTCTCTCTCTCTCTCTCTCTAATATATTAATTTCTAACCTTATTCTCTGATTTGCTTTAATACTTTTCATTTTACATATTGTTTTTTTTTCTTGTATATGGAATTAAAAATTGAACAATAATTAAGACAAAAGATTGATTTATGTATTTTTATTGTGTAGAAATTGTTGCTATTATTTTGATGTTAATTAGTAGGTGATATTCAATTTTGTTATTTTGTATAACTTTTTTTTTTTTTTCTATAAGAAATACTTTCATTTCATTAAGAAGCATAAAATAACATAGCATCCTGAGAAACAGCGAATGCAAGAAAATGTGGACATTCTTCCATCCATGTCACAAAATCAATATTTGTTCAAGATTATGTGAGTTCCGAACATTTTGTATAACTTTTGTCCAATTGTAATCCAAATATTTATTATTATTTTTATGATTGTGGAATTCATTGTATATATGAAAGTTTCTAATAGTTATGTCAATATTTTTGTATCCAATATTTGGGTTAGAATTTTTTATATTTATCCTTAAATTATAAAATTTTTCCTTTCATGTTTCAAATAAAAAGTTTTATCTCCATTTTTATGCAAATGCAATCTCCTAAAAAATGGGTACATATATTTTTTTTATTCTCTTTGAAACTCACTAAAAACATATATGGTAAAAATTAACACTTTACATTTAAAGGAAAATTTTGTTTTAGATGTTTTATTTACCTCCTACTTTTTATCTCGTTATCAAATAAATTTTACTCTTCCTTATTTTTCTTTTCTTTACATTAAGAATGATATAAATATTATATATATATATATATATATATATATCATAGTATAGTCTCAAATTTTATATAATAATCTTTCTAGGTGTTATATAAATAATGTTAATAAATTAAGAGATTTTAGTGGAATTTTTATGTAATATTATTAACTCAAATAATAGAAAATAAATTTTATTCGTTATTTCACTGATAATGTTTATTGATTAGCAATGATTGGAAGCAAAAATTACAATTTTTTTTTCTCAGGATTATGATTATGATTTTTTTTTTTTAAATTGTTACTTTTAACTAATATTTTATATAGCAAGACTAATGAGTTTTCATGCATTACAATAATAATAATACTAATTAAAAAAAAAATTTAAAATAAAGCGTGCAATGCACTGGCCTATCACTAGTTTTACCCCCAAAAAAAAAAACACTTTTGACAGAATCATAATTACTAGCGAGACAACAGCAACTGAATTCTACTTGGGACTAGTTTTATTTAACAGAACTAACAAATATGGCCGTTTCTTATAGGCCAAAAGCCTTCTCTTCTGGATCATTCTTATTTAAGCTCATGTGAGAAAATGAATCTCCAACCCATTATTTCATTATCTAGAGTCTGTGCTAAAGTTTTGCACTTCCACATAGAGCTGTGTCCTACTAAAATATATTTCTATCAACTCTAATTGAATTTTTGTATTCCACAGAAAGCAAACACTGGTATCAGATTTTGCCCTTCCTTTCAAACTCGCAACTCCAACAGAATGACGTACTCTTGGCTGTGTTACGATTGGGTTTTGCTAATATTCTTTCAGGGGATTCTTCTAATGTGCATGAGCACATGTTTGAAATCTGCTACAATTCCTGCTTTTGCAAACGAGACTGATCGCATGGCATTACTTGATTTCAAGAATCGGATCAATAAAGACCCACTTCAAATCATGAGCTCTTGGAATGACTCCACACATTTCTGCAACTGGTTAGGTGTTACATGTAGCCCTTCCAGTAAACGAGTCATGGTTTTGGACCTAGAAGCTAAGAAATTGTCTGGCTCCATACCACCCTCCATAGGAAATCTTACTTACCTCACAGGAATCAACCTAGAAAACAACAGCATCTACGGTGAAATTCCTCAAGAAGTGGGACGTCTACAACACCTGCTACATCTCAATTTCAGTGGGAATTCCTTTGGTGGTAAAATTCCGACTAATCTAAGCTACTGTACACAACTTAGAGTGCTTGATGCCACTTACAACAATCTTATTGGGCAGATTCCAAACCACTTCAGCTCATTGTCAAAGTTGGTGTATCTATTACTTGGTATGAACAACCTTACAGGAAGTATCCCAGCTTGGATAGGAAACATTTCTTCTTTGCGTGCTCTTAGTCTTATTCAAAACAATTTTCAAGGAAGCATACCTAGTGAACTTAGCCATCTAACAGGCTTGACATTTTTTCAGCTTGCTTTGAATAATCTGACCGATACCATCCCTCCTCTGATCTTTAATATTTCATCCATACAATTTTTCTCTGTTACAAAGAATCGACTACATGGAAGCCTTCCACCAGATGTTGGTCTTACTCTTCCAAAATTGAAACTCTTTCTTGGCTATGGCAATGATTTCACGGGACCTATTCCCGTGTCATTATCAAATGCTTCTCAACTTCAATTTCTTGACTTAGGTCAAAATGCTCTAACGGGGACAGTGCCTCAAAATCTGGGAAGCTTGCAAGGCTTGGTCAGACTTAATCTTAATAGGAATAGACTTGGAAATGGGAAAGATGGTGACTTGAATTTTCTCAGTTTCTTCATTAATTGTACTCATTTGGAGTACTTGGCTCTCAGTTTTAATTATTTTGGAGGAGTATTGCCCAGCTCCATAACCAATCTTTCCACCCAACTAACACATCTTATTGTGGCTGGGAATATGATCCGTGGTGGCATCCCTATGGGAATCGGGAACCTTGTTAACTTAGAAATACTAGCACTGTGTTATAACAATTTGGGAGGTACTCTCCCAAATGTTCTTGGGAAGCTACAGAAGTTACAGGCATTATATTTGAATGATAACAAATTTTTTGGGTCAATCCCTTCCTCCCTAGGTAACTTAACTGCATTGATAATGCTCAATATGGAGAACAACAGATTTGAGGGAAGAATACCCCCAAGCCTAGGAAACTGCCAACATTTGCTTTCACTAAACATTTCTAATAACAATCTCACTGGCACCATTCCAAAACAAGTTATTGGTCAATCTTCCCTCTCAATTTATTTGGACATGTCTCAAAATTTTTTGGTAGGTGCACTGCCATTTGAAGTGGGCAACTTAATACATCTCTCTGAATTATATCTCTCAAATAATAGATTATCAGGCAAAATCCCCACCACCCTTGATACTTGTCATAGTTTGGAGCGCTTGTATTTAGAGGGTAATTCATTCCAAGGAACAATACCTCAATCTTTGAAGAAGTTAAGAGGTTTAGAAGAAATAGATCTTTCACGGAATAACTTCTCCGGGAATATTCCTAAATTTCTCGGAAAGCTTATGTCACTTAAGCATCTTAATATTTCTTATAATGATTTGGAGGGCGAAGTTCCAAGTGAGGGGATTTTTGAAAATGCAAGCCAGATTTCAATCTTTGGAAATAATAAGCTATGTGGTGGTGTCCAAGAATTACATTTACCTACATGCGCTAGGAAAAATCTTCGATCATCTAGAAAGCTTCTTGCACTCAAAATAGTATTTCCTGTTACTAGTATGGTCATATTTGTACTTGTTCTGTTATATTTTTACCATACATGTTTTAATGTGAAAAATTCAAGAGAGAGAGCATTAACTGCATCTTCCTTTGAAGATAGGAAGTTGCGTGTCTCATATGCAGAACTACTAAAATCAACGAACGGATTTTCAAAAAAAAATTTGACTGGTTCGGGTAGCTTTGGCTCGGTATACAAAGGAATTCTTTCTGGAAATGGAGCAATTGTTGCTGTTAAAGTGTTGAATCTTCAACAAAAAGGGGCATCCAAGAGTTTTATTAATGAATGCAATGTTTTGAGAAGTATACGTCATCGTAATCTCCTCAAGATTATCTCTGCTTGCTCAAGCACTGATTATGAAGGGAATGACTTTAAAAGTCTAATTTTTGAGTTTATGTGCAATGGAAGTCTAGAACAATGGCTGCATTCTAAAAATGATGAGCAACATCAGAGCAAGAGATTGAGATTTATTCAGAGACTGAACATTGCCGTTGATGTTGCCTATGCATTAGAGTATCTTCATCACCATTGCCAAACCCCAATTGTTCATTGCGATCTAAAACCAAGTAATATACTCCTTGATGAAGATATGGTAGCCCATGTTGGTGATTTCGGATTGGTGAATTTCCTCTTTGAAGCCTCAAACAATCCCTCCAAATCTCAAACCTTGTCACTTGGGCTCAAAGGTTCCATTGGATACATTCCTCCAGGTAATTTTTCAAGTACATGAAGCATGCTTCATTTCTTGTATATCATTTTCCATTGATATTAAACTAAAGCAGAGATTCTTTCAAAAAGTAATTCTGCGCTTAAGTTTGACACCACTTTTTAGTGAAGAAAAATGTTTGATAGCTTTGGCCAGTTGAAGGGACCAAAAAAAAAAACTTTTTGATTTTTCTAAAAAACACACCTACCTACACACACACACACACACACACACAAAAACCCACATATCCACAAAATTTTATGAAGGGTTATACGTGCCAACAATGCATAATGCATTATGGCTAAATTTCAAGCAAATAGGACTATTATTTGTTACTACTTATGTATTGATGAATTGTAGAGTATGGGATGGGTGGTCAAGTTTCAATGCTAGGAGACATTTATAGCTATGGGATACTCTTGCTGGAGATGTTCATTGGAAAAAGGCCAACTGATGAAATGTTCAAAGATAGTATGAGCATTCACCAATTCACTGCAATGGCTCTGCCTGAACATATCATGGATTATGTTGATTCATCGATGTTCTTTGAGGAGGATGAAGAAGATGTTGATGATGACATAGAAGAAAAACAAATAATTGAAGATCTCAATATCAATGTCAGTAGTGGAATAAAAGATTGCTTGATGTCAGTGTTCCAAATTGGATTATTGTGTTCTAAAACATCATCGAATGAGCGGATTCCTACAAATGTTGTTGTCAATGAAATGAATGCAATTAGAGACAAATTTCTTAAACATAAGAAGCAAAACGGAAGAAGAATGAGCTAGGTATGTTAAGTCTTTTTTTTTAAAAAAAAATTATTAATGGACATACAAATTGGTCACTTCATTGTAAGAAAATAGTAATAATAATAACATAAATATAAAATTGAGGAGAAAAAAAAATGTAGAAGCAAAAAGAAAAGAATATCAATCGCTATTAGGAATGTCAAGTCCGCAGGTTACTGTTTATTAACACTAATGGAATATAATTGGTGTTTGTTCATGTTGTTGCAAGAAAATAATTAGAGTTGTTTCATTCTTCCCTAATTCTATTAGTCATACACTTGTTGCGTTATTAATTAATTCATGTTATTTTCTATTTTGTAGCAATGACCCTTGATGGAGTAATATTTCAGAGGCTCGCCGATCGTGTTGGCCATAAATTATAGGGTGGTGACATTCAACCATTTATGTTAGTATTTATTTTCCATGTCAAAGGTAATTTAGATCAATGGCTTGCTATTATTGGTCAACGACTTTTGCTTAAACCATATTTATATGTCGTTTTGATTATGGGATATCGATGTACGATCCCTCCTTTGGTTTGTATTGTAATTCACTATTTCATGGAACCTATTTGGCTATTCCTATGTCATTTTCTATTCTTGATTTCGTTTTTCTCAATTTGCTTTCCACCACTTCTCAAAAAAAAAAAAAATTTGCTTTCCACGTAATATTAGCTAATTAATCACTAAAATACAAACTGTGTTTATAAAGAATATAATAATTATCTTTTGGTTTCGGCTGGCCGATTTTGTTCCGCTTTTGTGACGTTGGTATGGTGTGTTGAGGCAATTTGGGCCGCTCGATTGGATTAGGCTGAAAACAACTTTGTTTTATTTTATTTATTTATTTTTATGTTATGAACGGTTGGGCTCTTCTTGGGCTGGGCTGGATTTTCTTATAAATCAATTTTAATATTGTTATAGTTTAGCAGATATATCAAACTAGGATTTGGATCCAGTACATGCAATTACCATCCCATGTGAGATGTAAAAGACGTTGCTTGAGTAAAAAAAACATTTCTCACTTTTTAATCTTTTTACTCTTTTTACCCTATCAACTTTTTTTTATTTTTTATTTTTAATTAAGATGTTGACTTTGATTGCGGGAATGAAAGGGGTATTTTTAATGATGGGCTTGGACATTTTGTTGGAGAAACTCTTTGAGGTGTTTGTCTCTGTTAGTTTCTTTTGTGCAATTCAAATGGAATTGAAGAAGAGAGAAAAAGGTCGGGGGTGTTGAACAGGGAAGAAAAAAGAAATGGCTAATTATAGTTTATCTGTATGTGGTTTGATTCGAATTTAAGTTGTTTATCTATAGTTTAAAATTTAATACTTTACTCACCTAAGCTCTATTTCATTAGGCTTCCATAATCACATCTGCATTTGCTATTAGAAAAACATATTTTAATTCAAAAACATAACATAAAATGAATAAAAAAAAAAAGAAGAAGATAGGGTTCATGTGTTTTGCAGTTGTGCAATTCTCTCTCTTCTGTGTCTTGAGACTTTGTTGACTCTTTGCTTTATACATTAATTGATTCTTTCATCAATAATATTCATTGCGATTTTTTTTTATGGTCTATATTTGTTTGATGGTGAGAACTGAGAAAGTCTGCAAAAGTGAAATAATAATAATAATAATAATAATAGTTTGTTTTTGGTGGCTCTCGGAGAATTGAGGACATTCTCTATTTGGTGAGTAAGAAATTACGGGAAAGTGAAAAAAAATAAATATGGTGGATGAGACAACGATTCGTCAGTTACAATTTACATAAATGAAAATGAGCAATTTTGTCAATTCTAATAAGCCAAAGGTAAGTAACACAAATTTGGAGGTATAGGGGGAGAAGTTATTAGGTCCATCAGGAAGGTTGTTGAAGTGGTCTTCTCAACCAAAGAAAAAATGTCACTTATGCAAATGTGAGTCAAATTCCTAATCAGCACAAGAATTAAAAATAAAAAATCACTATGTGATGTTACATTTACATAAATAGCAGTATTTTATTAGTTAGAAGGACCAAGAGGACTACTTCAGCAATCCTTGTGGACTTAATAATTTCTCGTATAGGGGGCCTAGTTCTTTTTGCAATCTAAACTTTTATTTTCATTTCATATTTGTGAGCTATGACTGGGCATTTTTTAAATCACAAGTTTTATGGACCTATTAATATCATAAGTTTTATGGGTTCTTTTTTTGGTCATAAGATATGAATGCTTTTATATATATATATATATATATATGGGGTAATTACGAAACGAGACATCAATGCCAAAATATTCTGTTTAAGTGACTAAACCAAAATAGTCTTTGAGACGGAATCCAAAATATTGATATAATCTTATAAAGGCCTTATAAAATATCACATTTGAAAATGGGAAAAATACATAAATTTGGAAACCACAAGCTTTTCAGAGAAAAACCCTTAAAGCTTCTCATATATCTTTTTATTAGATGTGAATTTTAAAAATATAACCATTGAATTACATATTCTTAATGTTCTTAACACACATGTAAATGTTGATAGTGAGAATCAATTGATACTCAAAATGCTCAAATTGACACACTGCCACCTAAACAAAGTGTCGACCAACTTGCTGACTAGATTTTTTTATGATTTGTGAGTTTTAATTAGCTTAACTGATAAAGTTGCTATTGGTTGAATAAGAGATCTCGGATTCAATTTCTACCCACACCAAAAATCGATTGGTGTCTTGTTTTCTCCATTTTTATCCAATTTTTTGGGTATCTTTGAACCCAATTATGAATATTTTACTTAAATAATGGAATAATAATCTATTCTTCAAGAGAAATAATTACTTTTAATAATTCAGAAATTCCACAATATATCCTAGGATTATCCTACGCTTACATACTTATTATTGTGTGCCATTTTAATCAATGAGAATTAAGTATTTAGTTGACCTTTAATCAATCTTTTAAGTACCAATAAAAAAATAACTAAATCTAATACCATGCACGCATATCTTGAGACGATCCTATAGTCAATCAAAATGTTCGTTTGAATTCTCTACCAAAACCTTGATTTTCTCCATAAAAAAATAAAAAAATAAAAAACCTTGATTTTCACTTGGAAAAGACCATCTTACCTTCAAATTTCATGATGAACTATTATGTTATGAATTTTAGTCCTATGTTAACTGTGGAATTTTCAAAACATGTAAAATGACAATTTTGTCATTGAATACAATTTTTGTTCATAAATGGGAAATTTCACAGTTGCGAAATGTAGTGTCTACAAGACTATAACACCCCAACTTGTATTAAAAAAAAGATTCATTTATTGTGTGAAGTGACTAGATTTATGTCAGCTATTAATAGGCTGCTGTAATTAACCTGTGAACTAGCCTCTTTCATGATTTAAAAATAAATAAATTATAAATAATAAAGGGTTTGGTTTACCTCTAATATTTTTTAACTGAACATGTTCTTTTATTTTAAATATACAATGACAAGTGATAGTGGGTTTTAATCTTCACATTTTATTTAGTTTGTAAGTGATGTGGCAGCTTCTCACTAAAACAAAAGGAGATTTCAATTAAAAAAGAGCTGAAGATAAGCCAAACCTCTCTTCCCCGAAAGAAATCATTCCTCAAGAAATAGGTTGTCGCCTAACGCAATTTTGAAGCACTTGAATTTGACTTCCAATCCAACTTAGTGTACCGTGTACTTGGGTCTTAAAGTTACAGGAACTATCCTACCTTTGATACCACACTTTTCTTTTCTCTAAATTGTAAATGTTCGTTTTTTTTTTTTTTTTTCCTCAAGAAAATAGTAACGTTCTTAATTTAGTCCTCAGGTACAATTTTGTTCAAGAGTGAGATTTTAATTTCATGGCCGTGAAATCAGAAATGGAGTGTCTACATCGCCCCAACTTGTATTTCTTAATGATTCATTTATAATAAAGTAACTAAATTTTATGTCATCAATTAATTTATAGTGATCCTTCTCTTTTTTTTTTTTTTTTTTGGACTGGGGACCAACAGTATACCAACCTTTGTCACCTTAATGCAATAAGTCACTGTAAATAAATTTGTGAATTAATTTCTTTTATAATTTATAAATAAATAAATAAATAAAACATTTTTCCTGATGGAAATTATTCCTCAAGAAATGGGTTGTCGCCTACCGCACTTACACAGCTACAGCTTACTGTACTTAGAGCATCTAGAAATTTTACTTCAAATAATTACTTTCTATCAATTCTAATTTGACTTTTAAAATCCGCACCAACTTAGTTGGTGGACCTGGGTCTTGATAGAGACAAACTTTTTTACTGTATCCCAGATTTGATATTATTCTTTTTCTTCTTTATAAATTGTAATGTTGTTTTATCGGATGTCCCCAAAGGGACAAATTGTAATGTTGTTTAGTAGTTAGTAAGCACTAAGCATGATCAGTATTGGGATTTGTAACTTCTTCAACTAGTCTAAGCCAATACTGCCTGTCCGGTTCGTATGTTTCCTCCTTTGCTTTATAATACTAGAACTTAAATTGTGCAGCATCATGGTAATCAAATTAGGGGAGTTTCATGTTTTTCTATAGGATGCTCTCAAATATATTGATCATACACACCAATGTATACCAAAAGGAAGCCTTGCAATAAATTTTAGAAAGCTTTTGTTGTACCACGTCGTCAACATTTTTTTTTTTGGGGTTGCAATTAAACCGTTTATCTCCTTCAACATTTTCTTTCTTAGTTCAACTCTTCATCTTCTCCGACTATTATCTTTTTAAAATTTTCATTTCATTCCCTTTATGCATTCTTAACTTTTCTCTTTTATATCTTCTTAAATTCTACAATTTTACTTTGTCTAGCCTTTCATCTCCTTCAACCCTTCCCCTTCTCTCTTGTTTTTCATATAAATTTTGTATAACTACCTTTTCACCTCTCTCACTTAATCCTTCCAAGTTTGATTCACAACAAAATAGTCAATACTCACTATTTCTTTTCTTTTTTTTTTCCTCTCTCGTGGTGGAATTTTTTTTTATTGTTGCTATGTACCACTTTTTTCCACTAATAGCTATTTTTCTTATTGTTGATTAAATTATCAAATCAAAATTTTTTTTCCTTTTAAGTAAATATGTTTTGGCTTACATCACTTTAATTTGATTTAAGTTTGCGTTAATAATTAGTTTTTTTAAAATTGAGAACTTGAATTTTTTTAGTTATCCGTTTAGATGTTGAATTATGAGGCTTTGCTAAGTTTTGCTTCTTCTTTTATCTCCTTTTGGGTGGAGAAATTTGTAGCTTTATTAGAGAAAGTACACTCAATGGTTATTTTTTCGAAGCAATATAAACTCTATATTGACACTTACTAAAATAAAAATAAATAAATAAATAAATAAACAAGAGTTAGTCAAACAGAATAATCAGATTAGTGACATATTTCGGCTTTTGCAATTGGATTTTCATTATTGTTGTTTTTTAATGATGTATATAGAAGCTTGATTATGAGAGTTTTCTTTTATTTGTTTAGTTGATAAATTATTTGAGTGGAAACTTTGCAATTTCTATGGACAAAGTAATCTTAATAGGTTATCAAAAGCAAGTTATTTTCTTAATTAGTGTAGTTAATCATTGTTGGATGAAAACTCTTAATATGATATTATGTGTTTTGTTTGCAAAGCACCTTTTTTTATTTTTTGATAAATCAGGATGTTATTAATGAAGAGTTTGCAAAGCATCTTTATATATGTTTTTTTTTTTTTTTTTTTGAGAAAGAATACATGTATATTATGATTTGGTAGATACTTACGAATATATCAAGATAAACAATATATTCAATAAAAATGTCATTATCATATTTTGATAGACTTCATAAAATATAGAATTAAAATTGTAGATAATAACTTCTCAAAAAAAAAAAAATTGTAGATAATAATGAAGTGGTTTATAAACTAAAACAATATTAAAAGGGTTACAAGTTGAAGTTTTTGAATAGAAACTAAGATCTTTATTAAAAGAAGAGAAAATGAATCGTGATAAATAAATCAAGGGGCGCTATTGCTATATATACAAAACAGAGTAGAGAGATAAAGAAACTAACTAACGGGCTAATCTAACCGTTGAACGGTAATAATAGAATTACAAGCGTAGAGAGGGAAAATTTTCGACCTATCACAAGCTGACACGTCACACTACAAAGTCCACAAGATACAACCAATTACAAAGCTCTACGTATTGCTGCTAGGTTTTGCTATCACTACTAAAAAACCAGCAGAAATTTGCCAAGTGTCATGCAAAAACCAATCACACATCAGCAAGTGTAAGCGATGACATAATCAGCCTCGCACGTATAAGCGATGACATAAGCGGACCAATCGGGCTGTGACATGTGTCACTCATCCACTCCCAAACTCCTATAAATAGAAGCCTTCCTAAGACATTTAGGGGGACACCAAGACATCTGAGAAAGGAGACCAAGACACCAGGAAGAGATCTTAAGTTCAAAAGTCCAAAAGCTCTGCTGGAATCAAGCCCTGAAGCCTCCAGCAACTTCAAGAACTTCAACCTTCAAATACGAAGAACATTCGAAGCAGAATCAACCAAACTACCTGCCTAGATCTCAAAGTTCACTGGAATCAAGCTCAAAAGCCTCCAGAAACCTCAATAAACCACAACTTGGTGAAGCTCAACGGATTCAAACCTCTAAAGCACCGAAGAACTTCCACCACAAAACCTTCAAATACGAAGAACATTTGAAGAAGAATCATCCAAATCATATTCCTAGATCTCAAAGTTCACTGGAATCTAGCTCAAAAGCCTCCAGAAACCTCACAAACCACAAATCAATGAAGCTCTACGAATTCAAGCCTCTAAAGCCCCGAAGAACTTCCACCACAAATCTTCAAAGACGAAGAACACACGAAGAATACAAAGAACATGAAGAACAAAGAATTTCTAACAAGCCCATAGCCAGAGATTCATTGTAATTCCGTTTCCAAGATCTTCGATCCATTCCTCAGCCAAATTAAAGGATATCTTGTGTTCAAGTCAAAATCACATTGCCACAATTCCAATCAACAAATCTTTCAAGGAAATCGAATCAGAGGATCACTCTTTTGTAATCACAGAGAGTTGTACCACACAATCATCAATACAAATCCGCATTTGTGCAACTATTTTACTTGTTTGACTTATTTCAAACTAGAAATATAGTCGTCCACAACAAGTTCGTTACAACTAACTACAGCAAGCACTAATCACTAATTAACACATGTTTTAAGCAAATTACGTCTTGGTTTATCTCTGGAACTGAGTCTGGATCTTTGAATATATAACTGTTTTGTATTGATGCATGTGTCTCTCGCATGTTTTGCTTAATGAGTCGTTATTTAAACTACACCGTTGGAGAGTGTTTATTTTTCTCCTCTTGACAAGTTGTAGTTGTGTCCTACTAGAAACACATAATTCTGTTAACTCTAATTGAATTTTTTATTTCAGATTCTATCCTTCACATCAAACTTGCAACTCCAACAAAATGACACACTCTTGTCTCAATTACGAGTGGCTTTTCTCAATAACCTTTCATGGGATTCTTCTATTGTGTATGAGCTCATCTTTGAACTCTGCAACAGTTTCGGCTTTTACAAATGAGACTGATCACCTAGCTTTACTTGATTTCAAGAATAGGATAACTTAAGACCCACTTCAAATCATGAGCACATGGAATGACTCCATTCATTTCTGCAACTGGTTAGGTGTTACATGTGGCCCCTCCAGTAAACGAGCCATGGTTTTGAATTTGACAGCCAAGAAATTGTCTAGCTCCATACCACCCTCTATAGGAAATCTTACTTACCTCATAAGAATTAACCAAGAAAACAACAGCTTCTACAGCGAAATTCCTCAAGAACTGGGGCATCTACAGCGCTTGCAACATCTCAATTTGACCTATAATTCCTTTGGCGGTAAACTTCAAACTAATTTGAGTTACTGTTCACAACTTAGAGTGCTTATTGTCGGTCATAACGAGCTTGTTGGGCAGATTCCAAACTACCTCAGCTCATTGTCAAAGTTGGTGTATCTAAGACTTGATGTGAACAACCTTATAGGAAATATCCCAGCTTGGATAGGAAACTTTTCTTCATTGCATGCTCTTGATCTTTCTGAAAACAATTTTCAAGGAAGCATACCTAGTGAACTTGGTTGCCTACTAGGCTTGGGATTTTTTCAGCTTTCTGTGAATAATCTTTCTAGTACCATCCCTCCTCCAATTTACAATATATCTTCCATATACTTTTTCTCTGTTGCTCAAAACTGGCTACATGGAAGCCTTCCACTAGATATTGGTCTTACTCTTCCTAACCTTCAATTATTTTACTGCTCTATTAACAATTTCACTGGAGCTATTCCCGCATCATTTTCAAATGCTTCTCAACTTCAAGGTCTTGCCTTTAGCGGAAATGGTCTAACTAGGACAGCCCCTCAAAATCTAGGAAGATTGTAAGGCTTGGTTAGACTTTATATTAATTCCAATAAACTTGGATATGTGAAAGATGGTGACCTAAATTTTCTTAGTTTCTTGGCTAATTGTACTAATTTGGAGGTCTTGTATCTTAATAATAATTATTTTGGGGGAGTATTGCCCAACTCAATAGCCAACCTTTCCACCCAGCTGCGATATCTTACTATCCATGAGAATATGATCCATGGTGGCATCCCTGTTGGAATCGGGATCCTTGTTAACTTAGAATTACTAGCACTATGTTCTAACTATTTAAGAGGTACTCTCCCCAATGTTCTTGGGAAGCTTCAAAAGTTACAGGTATTATATTTGAATGATAACAAATTTTCCGGGCCGATCCCTTCCTCAGGCAACTTAACTGCATTGACAATGCTCTTTATGCAGAAGAACAAATTTGAGGGAAATATACCCCCAAGCCTAGGAAAGTGCCAAAAATTGATTTTACTGAATCTTTCTGGTAACAATCTCACTGGCACCATTCCAAAACAAGTTATTGGTCTTTCTTCCCTTTCAATTTTTTTGGACATGTCTCACAATTTCTTGATAGGTGCACTGCCGTTTGAAGTGGGCAACTTAATACATCTTGCTTTGTTAGATCTCTCAAATAATAGATTATCAGGCAAAATTCCCACCGCCCTTGAGTCTTGTCTTAGTTTGGAGAACTTGTATTTGGAGGGTAATTCATTTCAAGGAGCAATACCTCAATCTTTGGAGACATTAAGAGGTTTAGAACAAATAGATCTTTCATGGAATAACTTCTCTAGGAATGTTACTAAATTTATTGGTAAGCTTGTGTCACTTAAGCATCTCAATATTTCTTATAATGATTTGGAGAGCGAAGTGTTAAGTGAAGGGATTTTTACAAATGCAAGCAAGATTTCAATCTTTGGAAATAATAAGCTATGCGGTGGTGTCCAAGAATTACATTTACCATCATGCACTAGGAAAAATCTCCGTTCATCTAGAAAGCTTCTTGAACTCAAAATAATAGTTCCTATTACTAGTATGGTCATATTTATACTGGTTTTGTTGTATTTTTTCCCTACATGTTTTATTGTGAGAAACTCAAGAGAGAGAACATTAACTACATCTTCCTTTGAAGATAGGAAGTAGCATGTCGCATATGCAGAATTGCTAAAATCAACAAATGGGTTTTCAGAAGACAATTTGATTGGTTCAGGTAGCTTTGGCTCGGTATATAGAGGAATTATCTCTGGAAATAGAGCAATTGTTGCAATCAAAGTATTGAACCTTCAACAAAAAGGAGCTTCCAAGAGTTTCATTAGCGAATGCAATGCTTTGAGAAGTATACGTCATCGCAATCCCCTCAAGATTATCTCTGCTTGCTCAAGCATTGATCATAAAGGAAATGACTTTAAAAGTCTAATTTTTGAGTCTATGTCCAATGGAAGTCTAGATCAATGGTTGCATTCTAAAAATGATGAGCAACATCAAAGGAAGAGTTTGAGATTTATCCAGAGACTGAACATAGCTGTTGATGTTGCTTATGCATTAGAATATCTTCATCACCATTGTCAAACCCCAATTGTTCATTGTGATCTAAAGCCAAGCAATATACTTATTGATGAAGATATGGTAGCGCATGTTGGTGATTTTGGATTGGTGAATTTCCTCTTTGAAGCATCAATCCCTCCAAATCCCAGACCTTGTCAGTTGGGCTCAAAGGTTCCATTGGATACATTGCTCTAGGTAAGTTTTCAACCAGGTGAAGCACACTTCAGTTCTTTATAACATTTTGCATTGATATTAAAATAAAGTATGGATTCTTTCAAAAAGTAACCATATGCACAAGTTTGAAACCTCTTTTCAAGTGAAGAAAATTTTTTGACAGCTTTGGCTAGTTGGTTTTCTAAAAAATCACATACACCACCCAAAAAAAAAAAAAAAACCCACATATTCTCAAAAGTTTATGAAGGGCTATATGAGCCAACAGTGCATAATGCTTTAGTGATTAAAAATTTGTGAAAATTGCAATTTACCCATCTATGGTTTGGCCCGTTTTAACAATGCCCACCCGTGGTTTGAAATTTGTCACTTAACCCACCCGAGGTGACCTCCGTTAGACCCCCGTTACTCACCTCAGCATTTTCCGTTTAAAAATCCCCTTTACTATATAAGCCAAAAATTAGAACCCAATAGAATACAATTAGAACCCTAAGGACTGAGCTCTCTCCCTCTCCCTACCTTCGAACCCTAAAAAATCCCATTAGCCTTAATCCCTTTCCCTCTGTACTCCGGTGAAATCTCAACATGTCTTCTTCAAGCTATTACTCCGGTGCCAGTCACCATTCATGCTCTGCTGACCATTGTCGGCTACACACTGCTCTGACCTTGAACAATTTTGGGAGAAGGTTTTATGGGTGCAGCTACTATGATGTGGTGAGTAATAGTTGGGTTTCATATTTTGTTCCATTTTTATTTTTTATTTTTGGTTTTGTTGGTTTTCTGGTTTTGTTGGCTTTATGAATAACCCAAATTTGATTTTGTTTGTAAGATGAGGAACTTACTTGTAAATACTTTAGGTGGTTGGATGGAAAAACCTGTAAGCGTGGATCTGAAGTTGCACCCATTGTCCTTGCAAGATTCAGAATGTACAAGAATCAAGCAAGAGTTGTAGAGGAAAAGGAAAATGAGGCTAGTGATAGGGAAACAGCAGCTATTGAGAGGGAAAACAAAGCCAAGCGAAGGGAAGAAAAAACTAGGTTGAGAGAGAGGATAGCTAAAGAGAAGTTACAGAAGTAAAAATTTGCACTTCTTGTGTCATGGAGGTCTTTTGCTATTTTTTATGTGTTTTCTGGTAGGATGGGAGAATTTGGAACAAATCCATTGTCTTTGCCTTGAAGGCAAGTTGTTGTAGTCATTGTATAATTTTGGGTATAATTTTGAGTACTACCACTTTTGACAAGTGCATTCCATGTATTTGGCACTATGTAATGTGTTGTTTATTTGAATATAGTATGCAATGTGTTCTTTATGTTGTTCTTTATGTACTGTTGTTGTTTATTTGGCACTATGTAATGTTGTTCTTTATTTGGCACTATGTAATGTTGTTCTTTATGTGATGTGTTCTTCTTGATGTAATCTGTTCTTGTTTATGTAATACTACCTTGTTTATGTAATACTACCTTTTTTATGTAATGTGATATTGTAATTTGAATAAGGTATACAATCTGTTATTCTTTAAAAAGATTGTGTATGTTGTACATCAATTGGGTAGGCAAGGACATGCACCCCATAAGATTCTGTTTACATCAATTGAAGAAGCATAAAAAATTATGTTTTAAAGTAAGACCATTCCATACACCTATAATACTGCCAAATATTAATGGCTAAACACTATATATAATCCTGCCATACATATATAACACTGCCAAGTTTCATTTAAGCAAGAGTAACATTCCATACTATATAATAAGCATTGTTCAAAACAAGTGGACTCCACCAAACATTAATGACTAAACACTGCCAAATTTCATCTACACAATAGGTTGTTCTATCCTCACTAAGACAACAACAAAATAACTTTACAGTATAAAGTTCTGCACAATAACAAAAAAACAAAAAAGTGATGACATGCCATTATCAACTAAACAATTGCCCTTGTCCTTGCCACAATAACCAAAAAAAAGAAAAAAAAAAAAAAGAAAAGAAAAAAAAAGTAAAGTAAAGTTCCTGCTTACACAGTCTCCAATTTTCATTTCCCAAAGACCTTGCCCTTGTCCTTGCCTTTGCCCCTGCCTGTTAAGAACGTTGCACCAGATGTCTCAGCTCTTAATCCACATTCTCTCCCAACGACCCTTGGTGGTACTAACCCCCTTCGAGCTTGCAAAATGCATAGAAACTCCATATCAAGATCTAATTATGTAAGTATAAAGGGTAGTGTTTGTGTTTGTGTTTGTGTTTGTGTATATACCTGTGGATCCTGAGAGATGGGTTGGCTGCATGAGAACCATTGAGCAGTGGGTACTTTGCTTGGTGGTCTGGTTGAAGCTAAAGCAGATGTTTGGGCTGGCTGTGTGTAGGGTTTGCCCGTTAGCTGCCTCAGTGGTTGCTTTTGTGGCTGGTTGACTGGTTGACTTGCTTGATGGGTGGTTGGCTTTCTTATTGAATGGCTAGCTATCCCACTTGTTGGTTGACTGGTTGTCTGGTTCTCTGGATCTCTGCTGCTTTGGTTGACTGGTTGGCCTTGGCCTTCTTGTTTGCTAATCTTGTTGACTGCCTTGCTTGCTTATTGTCTGGCTGGTTGGCTGGCTGCCTTGCAAACCTCTTTGGTGGTTGCCTAGGTGGCTGGTTGGCCGGTTGGTTGGCTGCTTGCCTACCTGCCTGGTTGGCTGGTTGGCTGTCTGCCTGCCTACCTGGCTGGTTGGCTACCTGATTGGCAAACCAAGGTGACTACCTTGCAAACCTCCTTAGTGGTTGCTTGGCTAGCTGGCTGGTTGGCTGGCTGGCTGGCTAGCTAGTTGGCTGCTTATTTCTTGTCCCTCTTGTCCCTACAAAAAGAATTGTCTTGCATCAGAAATAAACTTGTAATATAATTGTCATAGTGGACATATTATTGCTTTACTTACAAATTTTTTTTTGTCTCTCAATTCTCTGCCTCCTTTGCCATGGTGTCTCATCAGTTATTCCAGCCTTACACCTCCTTGAATTATGCCCCTTCTGATGGCAAAACCCACATTTTATATATCTATATGACCTAGAGACTTTGTATGGGTTGTTTGGCTTATCTGCATCTTTCTTCCTTTTCATTGGTGGCCTACCTGGAGGCTTGTACACAATTGGAGCAACAGGAGCAGGTTGGCTCGTTTCAACCTATTCATCTTTGCTAGGCAGTGGGGTAATCATCTCCTTATATGCAGCCACATAGGCATCCTTTCTAAAGCATGTATGCACATAATCCTCAAGCCTCTCCAGGTTCTCATAGATAGCTGCAACACCATGTTTACATGGGATTCCTGTCAAATCCCAAACTCTACACGTACAAGACTTTCTGCTAAGATTAACCACATGTCTCTCATACTCATTATCAACCTCATATATATAGCAAGCTGATGGAATAGCAGAAAATGGCTTAGAATAAACTTTCAACTGCTCAAGCTTCTGTACTATGTTTGGACAAAGGTCACTAGTGAATATTTCTATCCCAGTCCTCTTACTGTATATTCTAGTCATCAACCTAACCCTAATCCACTCTAGCATGGCAATGATAGGCTTATCCCTAGCTTCTAGTATCATAGAATTAAATGACTCGCTAAGATTGTTCACATAACAATCAGAGATGACCCTTGGAGTGAAATGTGACTTGGTCCATTGGGTTGGTTGGATATCTACTACATACTCCCATGCTTCTCTACCTAATTCCTTCAACTCTTGCATTCTCTTTTCAAACTCCCTAATTGTTGTTGCTGCAACACACCTCCATAATGCAGCCTTCAACTTTAAACTCTTGAATGTTAACTTAAAGTTGTTGTAAATGTGTTTCACACAAAATCTATGTTCTACTGTTAGGAACAACATCTCCATGGCAGGTATCAATCCTTGGTTATGATACATACAATCAACAATGAACACCATCAGCCTAAGAATAAAAACAAACAAGTATAAAGTAGAACTGAACAAAACAAGTATTACCTTGTGTCTATCTGAGATAAACACCAGATTCAGCTTATCTGGCCTCCCAATATCCTCTGCAAATGTTTGTAAAAACCACACCCAAGAATCCTTGTTTTCTTGCTCAACTACACCTAATGCAACAGGGAAAATATTGTCATTCCCATCCTGTGCAGTTGCTGATAATATATGTCCACCAAACTTGCCCTTCAAGTGGCAACCATCTAATCCTACAAGTGGCTTGCACCCCCCAAGAATCCAACTTTATGTGCATTGTATCTCACATATATCCTCTTGAACTTGGGTTGTGTATTAGGCTCAGTAATCTCAGTTTGCTAGGCTCAGTAATCTCAGTTTGCAGCATCATCTCTGCATTGTTCCTAAGCTTCCCATACTGTAACCTCTCATCGCCTAGTATGAACTCTCTAGCTTTCCTTTTAGCTCTGTACACTTGATTTATGCTCAAGTCAACATTTACATCCTGCATAACTCAGTGCTTCACACCAGAAACTGCCCAATCAGGGTTTTTTTTGAAATCCTCCAAGTATTTCCTAGCCACATATGTAGAAGTGACCTGGCTATGCTTGAATGTCCTCCCACATGTACAAGTTGGAACCATGGTCTTTATCTGAAAGGTTAACTCCCCTGCAATCTGTGATGCGTATACCCTCCAACCACAGTTATACTTGCAATAGACAGAAACTTTGTCTTCTCATTAAGCTTGAACTTAATGTCCACAGACTTTCTCACTGCATATTCCCTCAAGGCAGCCCTAAACACCTTAACATTTGAGAACTTCATACCCTTGCATAAATGAGGGTTGCTCATGCCAGTGTTCTCATTAATCTCTGGATATGTCACCCTCTCATCCTCATCCTCTGAACTGTCTATGCTCCTAGCATCATCATCATCAAGGGCTTTTTCAGCCCAATCATTATTATCACCAGCTTGATCAGTGGCAGCAGCTTCATCAGTGGTAGCAGCTTGATCACTGGCAGTAGCTTCTGGTCTCTTCTCATCATCTATAACTTGCTCTCTCACACCATCTCCCTCATTTACATTTTCACTATCTCTTTCATACCTTTTCATATTGGGCACCTCATTGTTCTCAGCACCAAATATGTCATCAGGATAATCTGGTCCTTCATACCCTTCCTCTAGCCAATCAGGTTCATCCACATGAACATCTTCACTACCAACAGTTTGTCCACGGGTTGTTTGGTCATCCACATGCACAACTCCACCAACACTGCCATTCCTTGAACCCTCAACAGGTTCTTCACTAACATTATTTTGGTCAACCACAGACTCCCTAACAGTATTGGTCACCTCCTCATAATCAGGATCATCATCAGTATCATCATCTTCATCATTCATTTCCCACGACTGGTCTACTACAATTGGTTGATCTGGTTCAGCTATAGGTTTTTCAATAGCAATTGGTTCAACTTCAAGTTCTACATAAAGTGTGATTTCATTTGTTGGCCATTTAGCATGTAGTTCACACATGTAGGTCACATCTTCATCTGAAGTAATTAACCTTAACCCTTACTCTAAGTCACCACTAGGTATTAAATAATAAATCCTACTGTTAATGGGTCCTCCAACCTCAGCACAAATGTCTTGTATCTCAAAATGACTTAGTAGATCTGGATCAACATTAGCCATTGTAGATACCTCACCACCTACATACTCTAAACCAGGGTTCCATTTAAAATTCCTACTATGGTGAATGGTAAAATCAAAACGAATTTCAGCAGCCATCTGCAGGGTTTAAAACACATGCACAAACAACAGTAATTAAATACATAACTAACACATGCATAGAGACAACACACAAAAGCAAAATAATTTCAGTTGCACACCAAACACCAAGTAACGTGGGGTCAGAGACAAGAAACACAACCAACTAGGTCACCACCAGGTATTAACCTTAACCCTTACTCTAAGTCACCACCAGGTATTAAATAATAAATCCTACTGTTAATGGGTCCCCCAGCCTCAGCACAAATGTCTTGTATTTCAAAATGACTTAGTAGATCTGGATCAACATTAGCCATTGTAGATACCTCACCACCTACATACTCTAAAGCAGGGTTCCACTCAAAATTCCCACTATGGTGAATGGTAAAATCAAAACGAATTTCAACAACCATCTGCAAGGTTTAAAACACATGCACAAACAACAGTAATTAAATACATAACCAACACATGCATAGAGACAACACACAAAAGCAAAATAATTTCAGTTGCACACCAAACACCAAGTAACTAGGGTCAGAGACAAGAAACACAACCAACTAAACAATTTGTCTCCATGGGACCACAAACAACCTAAAGATGCATCTAACCAAAATATTCCTAGGGACCACAGTCATCAATGTCAACTATAAAAGAACAAACACACCAATGGTAAACCCAACAATGGTAAACCACTAATTTTATGACAAAAAAACTTTAATCTGAATAAACATTGGAAAAAATAATGGTAAACCACAAATTTCATCAATCTTTACACATTGAAAAAGAATAAACACAACAATGGCAAACCCTAGAAAGTAATTTCATACCTGATACAAAGGAAAACTCAAACTTCAGCACTCCTCCTTGCTTGCAAGTGTTCGGGGAGGGATTTCACTTTGGCAATCGGAGTATAAAGGGAAAGGGATTAAGGCTAATGGGATTTTTTAGGGTTCGAAGGTAGGGAGAGGAAGAGAGCTCAGTCCTTAGGGTTCTAATTGTATTCTAATTGGGTTCTAATTTTTGGCTTATATAGTAAAGGAGATTTTTAAACGAAAAGGGCTGAGGTGGGTAACGGGGGTCTAACGGAGGTCACCTCGAGTGGGTTAAGTGACAAATTTTAAACCACGGGTGGGCATTATTAAAATGGGCCAAACCACAGGTGAGTAAATTGCAATTTCCTCTTAAAAATTTCAAGCTTATATGACCATTATTTGTTACCATGTATGTATTGATGAATTGTAGAGTATGGGATGGGTGGCCAAGTTTCAACACTAGGAGACATTTACAGCTATGGGATACTCTTGCTAGAGATGTTTATTGGAAAAAGACCAATTGACAAAATGTTCAAAAATGGTTTAAGCATTCACAAGTTCATTGCAATGGATTTGCCTGAACATGTCATGGATATAGTTGACCCATCAATGTTCTTTGAGGAGGATGAAGAAGATGTCAATGGTGACATAGAAAATAGAAGTAATTGAATATCCCAATGTCAATGTTAGTGGCAGAATAAAAGAATGCTTGACATCTGTGTTCCTAATTGGATTATTGTGTTCTAAAACATCACCGGATGAGCGGATTCCTACAAATGTTGTTATCAATGAAATGAATGCAATTAGAGACAAATTTCTTAAACTTGAGAAGGAAAACAGAAGAAGAAGAGGAAGACAAATGAGCTAGGTATGTTAAGTCTTTTTTTTTTTTTTTTAAATTAATGGACATATATATATATATATATATATATTGATCTCCTCCTTATAAGAAAATAGTAATAACAATAACATAAATTTAAAATTGAGGAATAAAATATAGAAACAAAAACAAATGAATATAAATTTACAATGGATTTGGTTAATAGATGCTCTTAGGGCATTTGTTAATAAACCATTTTAGTAAATTTTTTATGTTAATTTGTTTTTTGTTCATGTTGTTGCGAGAATGTAATTAATCAAAGTTGTTTAATTCTTCCCAAATTCTATTAGTCATACAGTTTTTGCATTATTAATTAATTCATGTGATTGTCTATTTTGCAGTATCACCCGATATTTACGAGGTTCGTGCTGGACATAAATTATAGGGACTGTGCAATCTTTACAGTTGACACACATATGCTTCCTTAACCATTTATGTCTTTGTTTTACTAATTATCAAAGGTAATTTAGATGAATGGCTTATTGTTATTAGTCAATGACTTTTGCTTAAACCATATTTCTATGTTGTTTTGATTGTGGGATGTACCATCCCTTTTTTGGTTTGTAATATATACTATTTCATGGAACCAGTTTGGTTATTCCTATGTCATTTTCTATTCTTGATTGTTTTTCTCAAGTTGCTTTTCCTCTTAATATAGCTAATTTCGATCACTAAAATACAACTGCGTTTATAAAGAAATCCATAACAATTATCTTTTGGTTTAATACCTTGATCTCTCACACCCTTTGTAGTTTGTAAACTTATCAATGCTTTGGTCTCGATTACTCAAAAAACTTATTTAGCGGTGTGTGTGAGTTGTTTCGGCTTGACCGATTTTGTTCCGCTTTTATGACGTTGGTATGGTCAGATGAGGCAATTTGGGCCGCTGGATTGGATTAGGCTGAAAATAACCTTTTTATTATTATTTAAAGTTATGAACGGTTGGGCTCTTCTTGGGCTGGAATAGATTTTCTTACAAATCAGTTTCAAATTTTTTTTTTTTTTTTTTTTTTTTTTTTTTTTGGGCTCAGTTTTACATATCTGTTAATCAAAATGACTTTATTTTGGGAGAAATTATTATTTATACCGGGAGGATTGCTGATGTGTTCCTCCATGACCAATGAGATGATGTCATTTATGCAAATATATGTGTGATCTCCTTGATCAGCACAAGGAATAAAAAAATAAAAATTACCAGATGATGTGATAAACATGTGAGGAGTGGATTTGTAAATGGTCCATTGTCCCTTCTTTCCACATGACATTCCCGTTCTTCACCAAAAACTTTTTAGTCCTTCCATTAGGAATTCTCAGAATCACAATGTACTAGTTTAAATGGAAAAAAAAAAAAAAAAATTGCATCAATTTTCCATCCCAAGTATATTAAGATGAATGTGAAAGGCATAACACTCAACAAATATACTGCACCTTGTTATGTCCTGTGAAATTAACAAAAAAAACATCTTAAATTTAAATTCTCTCACCCCAAGCTATCAAATTATCCAAAAAAAAAAAAAAAAAAGGACTAATCCAGACAAGTTGGAGTAATGAATTCTAGACTTACCAAAAGATAAGAGTAATGAATTAATTATGATACTGGTCCACCATGGAGAATTTTTATTGTGGATGTAAGTTCACCCACAAATATATGTTGGGGGAATAAACATTTCGGAGAGCTTCATTGAGTAATTAATATAACATATAGAGACACACTTTAACCCAAAAGGCCTAAGCCCAATGTGTATGTGCTCAATTATGTTATATTAACCATTCATTCTTCTTATCTTTATTCAATGTGGGACTTCACTCATACATGTAATCCAACAATCTCCCCCTCACATGTGAGTCTCTGCCACTTTGTGGGTTTCAAGACTTCTCTGTGGGCCATGAATAAGTCTTACTTGCTCCCCCTTGCCTAATGGGCTTTTCACTTCATCAACGCATCATCCATGGGTCTCTTGTACACCATCCATGGGAACCACGTGTCAACCCCGCACGCACATCCATGAAAACCCCGCACGTCCATGTCCATAGGAACCTTGCACCTCATCATTGTCTACCACCATTGGCAATAATACTCTTTTATTGAGCCTTTTCCAAGATCGTTTGTGTGGGCTTTATGGACTTTCTTGGTGTAATATACCGTCCCCGCTCTAACTGTGAAAGGGACCTGCCCTACTCCATTTGCAAAAGGGCTTTAAGTACACACACCCCGTTCCCGCTCTAACTGTGAAAGGAATCTCGATAACTTTACCACCTTTACCCCACCCCACCATGGGCTCTGATACCACTTGTTGGGGGAATAAACACTTTAAGGAGCTTCCTTGAGTAGTTAATATAACATATAGAGACACATTTTAACCTAAAAGGCCTAAGCCCAATGGGTATGTGCTCAATTATGTTATATTAACCATTCATTCTTCCTATATTTATTCAATGTAGGACTTCACTCACATGTATAACCCAACAATCTCCCCCTCACGTATGAGTCTCTGCCACTTTGTGGGCTTCAAGACTTCTCTGTGGGCCATGAATAAGTCCTACTTGCTTTCCCTTGCCTAATGGGCTTTTCACTTCATCAGCACATCATCCATGGGTCTCTCGTACGCCATCCATGGGAACCACGTGTCAACCCTTCACGCACATCCATAGAAACCCCGCACGTCCATGTCCATAGGAACCTTACACCTCATCGTTTGTCTACCACTTGTTGGGGGAATAAACACTTCAGGGAGCTTCCTTAAATAGTTAATATAATATATAGAGACACACTTTAACCCAAAAGGGTTAAGCCCAATGGGTATGTGCTCAATTATGTTATATTAACCACTCATTCTTCTCATCTTTATTCAATGTAGGACTTCACTTACACGTGTAACCCAACAATATAATGGATGTAAGTTGTGTATTTTATGAGTTCAATTGATAACAATTCTAAAAAAGTTTGAGTTTACTTCATGAAGAAAGCTGAAGTGGAAAGCTAGTTTGGAAGATCAAGTGCCTTAAATCTGAGAATGTCATTGAGTTCAAGGATGGTGAGTTTTTGAAGATTTATGAAAAACATGGTATCAGAGGTACTTTACAGCACGAAGAACACCTCTACAGAGTAGGATGGCTGAGAGAATTAATAGAACAATTAGTGAGATAGCCAAACGTATAAGACTGAATATTGGGCTTTCTAAAGTCTTCTAGACTAAAGCAATGTGTAATGCTTGTTACATTCTTAATTGATCGCCGAAAGCTGCACTTGACAGGAAAGTCGCCGAAGAAGTATGGACAAGGAAAAAAGTTCAATTTTTTTAACTCTTTGATGAGGATATTGAGATACCCTGCTTATGTTCATATTCTCATTTGAAAAGATATCAAAACTTTATCCTAAATCAAAGAAGTGCATATACTCAATTATATATGAATATTTTTTATTCTCAGCCATACCTAGACTTGGCAACGGTTCTAGTTGAGCAGATCTTGAGTTCAGATGAAATCTCAACCAAAAAAAAAAATCATTGAGGTAGCTGTAAACCTGTAACATCACCCGGAAATTTCAATATCTTGTCAACCACGGTGTAAAAAATCATCTTGGTCGGAACTTTGTCCGTGTGGAAAAAACCAAAAAGCAAAGTGACAACACATATATATATTGCAGAGTGTCAAACACGGTGAAAAATGATCATGCTTTAAAGTCCTTCCAATGTAGAAAAGGCAGAATATATATTGTTAAGTGTCAAACACGGTGGAAAAGTATCTGATCCAAAATATTTGATTAAATTGATTTGAAGAAAGAGGCATTTTAATGTGAGACTCCAGCATTTAGCGAGAAATCCTTAGATATTGCTGCCTATTTCTTGAACCCGAGGTCCACGCCATTCCTAATGAACTAGGACAGCTTTTTTGATTAGTGACATATTGATTTAGGAGTCTTTCTCAAGTTCACGTGGTTTACAATACCACAACTTTCCAAATTTATCTAATTGGATGTGGGCCTGACCTATTGGTGCCTAATTCTTGGATCATTTTCTTTCCATTGTCGTCTTTCTTGATTTGCTTTTCCATTACTAATCTCTAAAATATTATTGTACTAGTATTATTCCAGTATGATGCGTGATTTAATGAAAAAATTGATGTGAATAAAAATTATTCTAGCAACTAGTTGCAAATCCCGCGTGTTGTGTGTGATAATATTTTTAAGATGGTCTCATTATTTTTTTTTTCTTTTCAATTTGTACACATTTAGTAAATAGTAATGTAATATTCATAATCATATTTTCATTTATTATAGGAACAATCACAAAATGTAATATATATATATATATATAAAATTTTTGTTGTACCAAAATCAAAACAATACATTTTTTCCCAGTAATTCAAAGATAAATTAGTGAAAATATTAATTTTTTAATACAATTTATTTATAATATTTTCTATATCATTAAAAGGTATATATAATTTGGAAATTATTCTTTTAGTTTTAAACAAACTTTTTCAAACCCAATTTTTTCTACCATACAATCAAAAACACCAAGAAATGTATCTAAAAAAAATTAATAAAACTAAAAAAAAAAACTACAATTCAAAATAAATAAAAATAAAGGGAAAAATAAGAAATTGTAATTCTTTTTTCTTTTAAAAAAACCAGGGGTACAATTCCAAAGGGGGAAAAAAGTAGAGATTTCTTTCTTTTTTTTTGAAAAAGAAAAAATATTGTGTTAATGATGTCATAATGTAATGTTATATCTAATCAAACATGTGAAAAATGAATATATAAATAAATAATTTTAAGGACAAAATTAAATTTTTTTTCTTAAAAATCTCAAAGAATACACCAATAAGATAAGGAAGATGAAGAACAATATAAAATATTCATAAATGCTTAAAGCAATTACTCAAGCATCTAAGAATATCATATAACAAAGACATAACAATTCACTACTAATTTGTTAAAAAAATATTTAAAAATAGTGAAAATAAACTGCACAAAGAGCATTGTCTTCAATGGCACTAATTGTTCTTCATTAGCATGTCTAGACTATTTTGTTTTGTAGGGACTCAATTTGGATTGACCCTGAGTACGAATGGGTTTTCAGCCCAACAAGCCCAAACAATAAATTTTTAGAGTATGGGTCCAAGAACTAGTACTGATTAACAGGAAAGGTTCTACTCATCAAGTAACAAGGGATACTTTAGGTTCCCTCTTTGAGAAAAACTCTCCTCGACTCTCTTTCAGTTGGTCTCTCTCTTCTTTTTTCTTTTTCTGGAAAAAGGTCCCCTCTTATTTCCTTCGCTCCTATGTTATATACTCCGTTTTCCCCCCGTTTCCATCGTACACGTGTAGTTCTTATCTTGGGAGCTCTTTTCTGTCTCATCCAGCACCTACCGGAACTTTCAGCTTAGTGGCCATAAAGCTGCTTAGTTACTGTTCAGGTATCACCTCCACATTAATGCGGCCAGAGTGTTAGCTGGAAAGCATTTAATGTGGAGGTGATGGCCTTGGAAGATATTTGCTACCTTCCCCGACGCCTCCTTAAGTTATTTCCAATTTCCAGTTCAGATACAACTTGGCGGAGTCTCCCCACTAACATGAAAGTTACATTCACCTCGGATTTTGGTGTCCTCGGACGTGTGTTATGCCGCTGTATATAATATCTACTCGTTTCTCCTATATTACCCATTTGGTAAGAATAAAACTTTTTTAGGCTGTCCCCGGATAACTAAGTGTCCTCGGATTGGGCCATTGGGCCCCGAGCCCACTTCTGAGGACTACTATACCTTTTTAACTAACAGGCCCCACAATAGCCCCTCAAAATCTCGCTTTTTGCCACCTCAGGAAAAAGGGAGATTTTGATATCCAGCCCTCATTTATTTCGTAGGTTTCCCCCGCTTTCAGAATGTCTTTTTGTTTGCCCAAGGCACGTTCCTGACGTTTCGGCGTCATGAACACGCCATTATTAAATGATAACTGCTCTGTTGTCCCACACGTTCAACGATCTGATGCAAATCTAACGGTGGGGGATCCTTTGCATTTATGGGCGGGGTTTTTCCCGCTCCCACTTTCTGTGCTATTGTAAAGTGCCTTTCAAATCAAATCTTTCTTCAGTTACAAATTACTCCCTCTCAGCACGTATTCATTGAATCTGTCTTTCTCTCATTACTCCACGCTCTCATAAATACTAAGAGCCCGTCCGAGGAGCTTATTTTCCAAACCTGTAAGTTTCCTTAACTCTCCCTAGTTTTCCATCTTCTGTATCAGTTTTTCTCTGCTACTGTTAGAAAATGGGTAGATTTAAGCATCTAGTTGATTCCGAGGAGCAAATAGAATCATTTAGGACTAAGTATAGGATTCCCTCAACAGTGGGTATGAGATATGCTTCCTCCCAAACTTGGTTGCGTGATAGAAAAATGGGGGAGGTAGTAATCCCCATGGTAGCTTTTGTCGAGGGAGGGATGACTATCCCAATGGGTAATCTGACGAGAAATTACCTTAGGTTTTTTAGGTTATCTCCTACGCAGTGCGCCTCGAATATGTTTAGGGTGCTTGGGAGTATAGAGGCTTTAAACGCCTTATACAATTTAGGTTTGACCCATCACGATGTGAACTGGGTATATAACCTCAATCATTTGAAGGATCAGGGATATTACCTTAAGTCTAGGTACCCCGCAGTAAGATTGATCCAGTGCCTCCCCACCTCAAACAAGGGTTTTAAAGACGATTTCCTTATTTTTTCCGGGGAGTGGCACGATGGTTTGCCTTGCCCGATTGAAGAGGGACAACCAGGTGGGGTTTCTAGGATGTACGTCCCTGATAAGTTAGATTAATTTTTTATTTGGAGCAGTTCTTATTCCTAATGGAAATTTCCTTTTATGTTTTAATTATTTTGCAGACAAACGCGCCACTAGACGCCATCTTAGGCTGATCAACAGGGAGAGCCTAGATAGAATTCTGCGGTCCGAGGTGTATGTGAATCCCTCCGACGGCCAATTACGAGCAGCACACTTAATACTTAAGTACAAACCTGCGTCCACAGCCTTTCAGGCTCCCAAGTGCGTGATAAAGGAAAAAGATCCTCGGCTCCACCGTATCAGTGTAGTCTTTGAGGGATTCATCGTTCCTGAGGGCACCTCTATTCCTAAAGGTGAGCCCTTCACTGAGCCATCGCCTGAGGCCACTCTTTCTATAGGAGCTTCATCATCACGCTCTGTTCCCCAAAAAGTGAGAGAAGAGGAAGAAAAGGAAAAAGAAGCCGAAGGAGAAGAAGAAGAAGAAGAAGAAGAAGAAGAAGAAGAAGAAGGAGGAGGAGGAGGAGGAGAAGAAGGAGAAGAAGACATCCCGGGAGGATTTGTAGAGTTGCCTGATTCTGCCGACGAGTTTGAAATTTTTGGTCGACCTCAATCTCCCGCAGTGACTTCTAAGAAAATGGTTATCCAAAGGAGAAGTCAGAGGAGTTTGAAAGAGGTAATTGAGGGCCAGCCTGGCGGGGTGGGGGAAAAGCAAGTTCAGGTCCAACCTCCATCTCTTCCCCCTCCACCTCCTCAGTCATCCCAACCAACTGTGACTGAGCCTAGTGATCCGAAGAGGAGGAGAGAGCTGAAGGGCAAAGAAGTGATGGATACAGGGCGGACTCACACTACCAGTGAGGGTGAGGACCAAAGAGCTGCTAAGCAGCAGAAAACAAGTCACGAGACACAGCGAGAGGTGGATAAAACAACCACTCGGTCCTTGGATCCTGAGGCTTGGCTCCCAACCCCTATGCTCGATAAAAGGCCTCTAAAGGAGGATGCTTCAATTAGGGACTTTAGTGGCGGACTTGGGTGCCAAGTTGCCTCAGCATTAGAGGAAACGCTTCTTCTTCCCAGGGACATGGCTGAGCTGAGAGCGATCAAAAGGGACGAGGTTTTTCAAAACACCAAAAGATATTTGGGCATGGTACGATGCTTTAACCGTTACCTTATTATTTTTATTTTACTCTTATTATATATATATTTTTTCATCGTTGCATATTTCTAACTCCCTTTTTCTCTAGGCCGTTCAAGCCACCTTCAGGCTGGAGGAGATAGCCAAATCCTACTACGGTCAAATAGACGAGGAGAAGAAGAAAAGGATATCAGTTGTACGCACACTGAATGCTTCCGAGCAAAACATTGCGCAGCTAAAGAAGAAGTTAACAGCCGAAGAAGAGGCTCGGAAAAGTGCTGATTCGGCTCTAGCGGGGTTCCGAAGATAGGCCGAGGACCAAGGGCGGCTTCTGCGCGATGCCAACGCCCAACTGGCAACCTCTAAGGAACAGGTGCTGACCTTGCAGAAACAACTGGAAGAAGTCCAGAAGCTCAGAGATCAGGCTGAGAAAGCCAAAGCCGAGGCTGAAAAAGGAAAAGATGCCGCTGAGCAGCAGGGTTACAATGTGGGCGTTGCCGAGACAGAGGAGAATTTCCGAGCTGAGGTGCCAGTCGTGTGCCGGGAATACTGTGCCCTGACCTGTCAAAAGGCCCTAGACCGAGCTGGAGTTGGATCTTCCTCAGAGTTGAGGAAACCTGAAAATATCTACTTCCCCCCAGCTATTCGGGCCTCTACTCCCTCTACCCCAGTAGGGGAGGTATCTGCTATTGTTGCTGAGCCACCCGAGGAAGCTCAGACTCAGGCTTCTCCCACACTCGGTCAGCAGGAGCAATCACTAGTGCCTGGAAAAGCGAAGGATCTCTCCTCGGCCAAAGAAGTAGCAGGGCTCAAAGACGAAGCGGCCTCTCGTACTTTCGAACAGGCCTTAGCCTCAACTACCCTGCCTGCTGGAGACATTTCCACGGCGCAGGAAAAGGATGTTCCTCATGAGGTAGCTGGCAAAGCCCCTCCCAAGGTCCAAATAAAGCTAACCAAATAGTTACTTGTAGTTAAATTCTTTTTAGTGCCCTTTTTTTATCTCCTTTCTTTTTGGCAAGTTATAAGAGACATCTGGGGTTTCATTCATTATCTATATAATTTCATGTATGCTCGTTCTTTATTACTTACATTTGTTTATCTACTTTTCTTACGATCTTGGGCTGTAAAAAGGATAAAAGTTGACATGATAGGGAAGAATCATAACCTTATATTCGATTATTGAAAACTCAAAGCAGGCCATAACAGTGACCTTTGTGGCTTTATAAAGGCTCCCTGTAACATTCATTAGGAGATTACACTTACCTAGGATAGCACTTTTACATTTCATCCAAAGGGGTACTAATCCCCTCGAAATGCTTTAAGTGATGCTCATAGCATTTACTTCGATAAGTATCTCCAGTCATACGAACCCCTTTTTAGAAGACCTTGACTCCAAGGGAGTTCAATATCTAAATAGTTTGTTATAGCTTAGTTTCAGTTTAATACTTACATTCATAGCGTAATGATTTCCACTAAGTGGTGGTCCGAGGACCTGACATGACTTAGTTTCTGTTCAATACTTCAATTCATAGTGTACTAATTTCCACTAAGTTGTGGTCCGAGGACCTGACATGACTTAGTTTCTGTTTAATACTTCAATTCGTAGTGTACTAATTTTCACTAAGTTGTGGTCCGAGGACCTGACATGACTTAGTTTCTGTTTAATACTTCAATTCGTAGTGTACTAATTTCCACTAAGTTGTGGTCCGAGGACCTGACATGACTTAGTTTCTGTTTAATACTTCAATTCGTAGTGTACTAATTTCCACTAAGTTGTGGTCCGAGGACCTGACATGACTTAGTTTCTGTTTAATACTTCAATTCGTAGTGTACTAATTTCCACTAAGTTGTGGTCCGAGGACCTGACATGACTTAGTTTATGTTTAATACTTCAATTCGTAGGGTACTAATTTCCACTAAGTTGTGGTCCGAGGACCTGACATGACTTAGTTTCTGTTTAATACTTCAATTCGTAGTGTACTAATTTCCACTAAGTTGTGGTCCGAGGACCTGACATGACTTAGTTTCTATTTAATACTTCAATTCATAGTGTACTAATTTCCACTAAGTTGTGGTCCGAGGACCTGACATGACTTAGTTTATGTTTAATACTTCAATTCGTAGGGTACTAATTTCCACTAAGTTGTGGTCCGAGGACCTGACATGACTTAGTTTATGTTTAATACTTCAATTCGTAGTGTACTAATTTCCACTAAGTTGCGGTCCGAGGACCTGACATGACTTAGTTTCTGTTTAATACTTCAATTCGTAGGGTACTAATTTCCACTAAGTTGTGGTCCGAGGACCTGACATGACTTAGTTTATGTTTAATACTTCAATTCGTAGTGTACTAATTTCCACTAAGTTGCGGTCCGAGGACCTGACATGACTTAGTTTCTGTTTAATACTTCAATTCGTAGGGTACTAATTTCCACTAAGTTGTGGTCCGAGGACCTGACATGACTTAGTTTCTGTTTAATACTTCAATTCATTCTAGAAACACATATTGCGGGAGCAAGATAAATTATAAAGGAAAGTAGAACATAACTTGTTAATAATAATACCTTCTCAAGTTGCTTACATTCCAGGGATGGAGTATGGTTTTTTCATCTAAATCTTCTAAATAGTAAGCCCCTATCCCCGCTATAGATGTAATACGATATGACCCTTCCCAATTGGGCCCCAACTTTCCCCAGGCTGGGTTTTTCGTATTTCCCAAGACTTTCCTCAACACTAAGTCTCCCGGAGCTAACGGCCTCAGTTTGACGTTTGCATCATAACCCTGCTTCAGATTGTGCTGGTAGTACGCTAACTGAACCATAGCTTTTTCTCGTCGCTCATTTATTAAGTCTAGACTTTTCCTTAACAACTCATCATTCCCATCCGGGGTGAAATTACTGGTTTTCAATGTTGGAAAACCAGTTTCAATAGGAATCACCGCCTCAGCTCCATACGTCATCGAGAATGGGGTCTCCCCTGTTGATCGTCGGGGCGTCGTCCTATACGCCCATAGAACATGCGGGAGTTCTTCTACCCATCTTCCCTTTGCCTCATCCAACCTTTTCTTAAGTCCACCCACTATGACTTTGTTGACAGCCTCGGCCTGTCCATTTCCCTGTGGATAGGCTGGGGTAGAATACCTATTTTTTATCCCCAAGTCGGAACAATACCTTCTGAAAGCCTTGCTATCAAATTGCAGACCGTTGTCCGAGATGAGAGTTTGAGGAACCCCAAATCGAGTAATGATATTCCTTAACAGGAATCTTTTGACGTCAACATCCCTGATGTTAGCCAGAGGCTCAGCTTCAACCCACTTCGTGAAATAATCCGCGCCAACCAGCAGGTACTTCTTATTTCCTACTGCTCTAGGGAAAGGGCCAACGATATCCAAGCCCCACTGAGTGAAAGGCCAAGGACTGGAAAGAGGATTAAGGACTCCTCCAGGCTGATGAATATTCGGTGCGAACCTTTGGCATTGATCGCATTTCCTCACATATTCCTGTGCTTCCTTCTGCATGCCTGACCACCAGTACCCTTGGGTGATCGCCCTATGAGACAAAGACCTCCCTCCAGTATGACTGCCACAAATTCCTTAATGTAGTTCTTCTAGCAGATCCTCCGACGCTTCAGGGCGTACACAGAGCAGATAAGGCCCAGAGTAAGAGCGTTTGTACAACTTCTTATTCTCGGATAGCCAAAATCGGGGAGCCTTTCTTCGTATCTTTTCTGCCTCCGACTTGTCCTCGGGCAGTGTATCCTTCTCGAGGAATAGTATTATAGGATCCATCCAACTACGCGCCGAATTGACCTGATTGACTTGTAGCGTTTCTGTTGTTCCTCGGGTAGGTGTGCCCAAGTCCTCGATCATGATCATCCGAGGTAAGTGTTGAGCCGAGGAAGTGGCAAGAGTAGCCAGAGAGTCTGCATGGGCATTCCCACTCCTAGGGACATGGGTTATTTTAAAAAATTCAAACTTAGCTTGTATACGCCTAACCTGGCTCAAGTATTCTTGCATTCTTGTATCTCGAGCCTTTAGTTCCCCTCTGACCTGGCCCACCACAAGCCCCGAGTCCGAGAAGATTTCCACAGCCCTTCCACCCAGCTTGTCGACCATTGCTATTCCTGTTAGTAAGGCTTCATACTCCGCTTCATTATTAGTAGCTGAGAATCCCAGCCTAAGAGACTTCTCAATGATGACTTCCTCAGGAGATATCAATACAAGTCCTATTCCAGACCCCCGCTGATTTGCTGCCCCATCCACATACACCGTCCAGGGTAAGATAGGTTGCGCGGAAATGAGGCCAACCAATTTTTCATCCATGCCACCCGGGCCTGTCTCTGTCTCTTCAGGACCTTCAGCAAACTCGGCCACTAGATTTGCGAGCACCTGACCCTTCACGGAAGTGCGGGGCATATACTTGACATCAAAAGCTCCTAAAATTGTGCCCCACTTGGCAACCCTACCAGTATAGTCTGCGCTTCGAAGTACTGCTTTGATCGGATATTGAGTCAGGACAACCACTGTATGCGCCTGAAAATAATGGGGAAGTTTTCTGGTGGCGTGCACCACTGCTAAAATGGCCTTTTCCAATGGCAGGTAGCGTATTTCAGCCTCGTGAAGAGACTTACTCACATAATAGACCGGCCGTTGTACTCCATTGTCCACTCGTATCAGAACAAAACTAATCGCATAAGTGGTGATCGCCAGGTAGGAAAAAAGAACTTCGTCTACCTTGGGGCTAGACATGATGGGTGGCCGAGATAAATACTCCTTCAGCTGCTGAAATGCTAAGTCACACTCCTCAGTCCATTCATATCCTTTCCACTTGTGGAGCAGCAAAAAAAAAGGTCTGCACCTATCCGCCGATCTGGATATGAATCTATTCAATGCGGCGGTCATCCCGGTCAGTCTCTGGACCTCCTTGGGATTCCGAGGTGATTGCAAGTTAGAGATGGCTCTAATCTGGTCAGGGTTAACCTCAATTCCCCTATGAGTTACCATGTAACCCAGGAATTTACCTGAACTTACCCCAAACGAGCATTTGGATGTGTTCAGCTGCAATTTATGCCTCCTTAATATATCAAAAGTGTGGTTAAGGTCCGCCACATGCTTGGCCACTTCCTTACTCTTTACGACCATATCATCAATATAAATCTCAATGTTTCTACCCAACTGCTGTTCAAACATTTTCGTCATCATTCTCTGGTAAGTAGACCCCGCGTTCTTCAAACCAAAGGGCATTACCTTATAGTGGTAATTTCCAGTGGGAGTGAGAAAAGTGGTCTTCTCCTGGTCGTCCAACGCGAGTGGGATCTGATGGTAGCCTTGAAAGGCGTCCAAGAAACTCATCCGAGGATGACCCACTGTAGCATCCACCAACTGGTCTATACGGGGCATAGCAAAAGGATCCTTTGGGCACGCTCTGTTAAGGTCTGTAAAATCAACACACACATGCCACTTTCCATTTTTCTTTTTCACTACAACTGTATTGGCTAGCCATTGAGGATAAAATACCTCCTTGATTGCCCCAGCCTGCTTCAACTTGGTTACCTCGTCTTTAATAGCCTCGACATGTACCTTGGACGGACGCCGAGGTGGTTGTTTCTTTGGAATACATGAGGGGTTGACATTCAAATGGTGACAGATGAACTCCAGATCCACTCCCGGGGCTTCATAGGAACTCCATGCAAACACATCAACATTTCTTCTAAGAACCTTGACTAATTGTTCTTTCTCTAACAAAGGCAACTGAGCCCCAACTTGAAAATACTTCTCCGGATCTTCACCAACGTTCACCCTTTCCAAATCCTCACACCTTGTTTCCTCCGGGGACGCGCCGAGCTGGGCTCCCTAAACCCTTGATTGCTATAAATCACCCTCGGCTACAGCCGAATTGCTTATCTCTGGCCGATGTTGAATGGCCATTATCATACACTACCTAGCCATGTTCTGGTTTCCCAAAATCTCTGAAACCTCGCCCCCCGAGGGATACTTCACTTTCTGATGAAGAGTAGAAGAAACAGCCCCCAAAGCATGCAACCACGGTCTTCCCAAAATAGCCGTATACGGAGAAAAGGCATCCACCACAATAAAATCTACCTCCACCATATCTGACCCAGTCTGCACGGGTAATCTAACCATTCCCAACGGGGTGACCGATTTGCCTTCGAAGCCCACCAGCGGGGAACTATATGTTGTCAGGTCTTCAGGTTTTAAATTCAGCCCCTTGAATAAATCAGGATACATTACCTCGGCGGCACTTCCATCATCAACCATCACTCTCTTAACGTCATACCCTCCGATCCTAATCGTAACCACCAAAGCATCATCATGCGGTTGCATGGTTCCTCTCTTATCCTCTTCTGAGAAGCTTAACACCAACGAGGTGCCAGGTCTGGCTCTCTTCAGCCTCGAGTTGGGGTCCTCCTCCGAGCACTGAGATACAGACATTGCCCTAGAAGGGCAAGATCCAGTTCTCCCCAGGGCAGTGAATATAACATTTATCATGCCCAAAGGAGGTCCTCTTGAGGCGTCCCCCTGAAACACCAAGCCTGCATGGCCTCCTCGGCCGCCGGACTGATGCAGAAGTTGGGTCAACTTTCCCTCTTGCACTAACTGCTCTAAGTGATCCCACAGATTGTTACAATCTTCGGTGATATGTCTGTGGTCTTGATGGTACTGGCAGTAAAGATTCCGATTACGCTTCGCAGGATCCCCCGCCATCTTGTTGGGCCACCTAAAGAACGGCTCGTTCTTTATCTTCTCTAGAACTCGCTGCACTGGTTCTCGGAACACGGCGCTAACCACCTGGGAGTTGGCAAGCCCCGACTGCCCCCTAAAGTCCCTCCGAGGTCGGTTGTTGTTGTACTGGTCCGGCCTGAAATCCCTCCTCTCTTGAGTTACCGCTTTAGACTTCCCTCTGCCTTGCATCTGATCTTCCTCTACTCTTCTATACTTATCTATCCGATCCATAAGCTGACGTACACTAGTAACAGGCTTGCCAGTCAGAGACTTCCTCAGACCGTGCTCAGTTGGAAGACCTTCCTTAAAAGTGTTCATAGCCACGTCATCGTGAGCCCCATCCACCTCGTTGAACATTTCCCAGTACCTATCTGAGTAGGCTTTTAGGGTTTCCCCTTCTCGCATAGACATGGATAGTAGCGACCCCAAGGGTTGAACAACCCTTCTACAGGTAATAAAGCGAGCACCAAAGGCCTGAGTGAGCTTCTCAAAAAAGTCAATAGTATTAGTTCTCAAGCCATTAAACCATCTCATTGCCACTGGACCTAGGTTGGACGGGAAAACTTTGCACATCAAGGCTTCATCCCTGGCATGAATAGCCATTCTCTGGCTATAGTGGCTAACATGTTCCACTGGGTCTGTTCGACCATTATAAATGGTGAACACAGGCTGGTGGAATCGCCGAGGAAGACTAGCGTCTTCAATATGTCGTGTGAAAGGCGACTTGGAGACCTGATTCAAAGCCTTGTTCAAGGCATCATTCCCCTGACCCTGGCGAGTCGGACTCTTACTTCTTCGCCTACGGTGGTACTCTTCCTCACACGAAAAAGACTCGCTGGGGGGAGTTCTCGACCTCTGCCTGTAACTGGTGTCATCCGACTCCTCAGAGGAGTGCTTAGAGTTATGAGCCTTACGCCTTCGTCGTTCATATCGCAATTCCCTCTTCAACTTGTTAATCTCACGCTGCGAATTTCCTCCGCTCTTTACAGGGCCTTTCCCCCGAGAGAGGCTTCTATCTGCATGGGTCGTTCGGGTACTCCCCTCATGATCCCTCTCGTGTTCGTGGTCTGCCAACGGATTACTATGCTGAGAGCCCCTAGACTCTGCCTAGTGCTGATTAGCATCTGCCTGTTGCGGGCCTATCAACGGTTGTTGCGGTACTCCCTCTTCCATTGTGAGTATCACACCTGTCCTTCCTTCTCAACAGATCAAGTTCTTCCCACAGACGGCGCCAATTGTAGGGACTCAATTTGGATTGACCCTGAGTACGAATGGGTTTTCAGCCCAACAAGCCCAAACAATAAATTTTTAGAGTATGGGTCCAAGAACTAGTACTGTTTAACAGGAAAGGTTCTACTCATCAAGTAACAAGGGATACTTTAGGTTCGCTCTTTGAGAAAAACTCTCATTGGCTCTCTTTCAGTTGGTCTCTCTCTTCTTTTTTCTTTTTCTGCAAAAAAGTCCCCTCTTATTTCCTTCGCTCCTATGTTATATACTCCGTTTTCCCCCCGTTTCCATCGTACACGTGTAGTTCTTATCTTGGGAGCTCCTTTCTGTCCCATCCAGCACCTACCGGAACTTTCAGCTTAGTGGCCATAAAGCTGCTTAGTTACTGTTCAGGTATCACCTCCACATTAATGCGGCCAGAGTGTTAGCTGGAAAGCATTTAATGTGGAGGTGATGGCCTTGGAAGATATTTGCTACCTTCCCCGACGCCTCCTTAAGTTATTTCCAATTTCCAGTTCAGATACAACTTGGCGGAGTCTCCCCACTAACATGAAAGTTACATTCACCTCGGACTTTGGTGTCCTCGGACGTGTGTTATGCCGCTGTATATAATATCTACTCGTTTCTCCTATATTACCCATTTGGTAAGAATAAAACTTTTTTAGGCTGTCCTCGGATAACTAAGTGTCCTCGGATTGGGCCATTGGGCCCCGAGCCCACTTCTGAGGACTACTATACCTTTTTAACTAACAGGCCCCACATGTTTTGTTTTGTTTTTTTTTTTTTTTAAATAAATTAAAACCTAAAAACAACAAAAAATTTGACATATTATAATATGATTTTCCCCAAATAATATCAACAACAGACACCATTCATTAAAAGTATTTAGTTTTGTAAATAAATTGATTAAAAAAATTTTGCATCAAGGAACACATATGAATTAGTCAATAATATTCATCAATCTAAGGTAGGGATGCAAGAAAAATAAAAAATTTCAACAAAAAAATGAAAAAAAAAAATTGAGAGAGAGAGAGAGAGAGGAGATAACCTTTTTTGTATGGAAAAAATATGCAAAAAAAAAAAAAAAAAAAAAAAAAAAAAAATTGGGAGAGAGTGGAAAATTTATAGTAAAAGGTTGGCAATAAGAAGAGTCAAAATAAAGTAAGATAAATGAGCAAAATAATATTTAAAGTTAAAACCGCCCAAGAGGAATATATATAGACAACATTTTTGTTTTGATTTTCTATTGATTTTTTATTTAGTTATAACATGAAAATTAAAGTAAATGAATATATAAAGTTAAAACTACCGAAAATGGATTTGTAAAGCCATTATTATTTTATATTTAATATTGTAAAAAAAAATTAGAGGTAAAAATAAATATGAAAAAGACTAATAGTATGGTCAATGACGTGACAGATGAGGTGTCTTAACAAGAATATGACAACAATAAATGTTACAGTTCAACTTTTAGATATATATAGATTAGCAAAAATATATTAATTAATATTACAAACAAATACACAATTCTATGCACGCATTACATGAATAAGTATAAATAAAACTGCTAATATTTTAAAAATAAAAATAATTATAAAAAAAAATAGTAATTCCTGCTAATGTTCATATTCTCATTTGAAAAGATATCAAAAATTTATCCTAAATCAAAAAAGTGCATATATTCTATTAGATATGAATATTTTTTATTCTAAGCCATACCTAGACTTGGCAATGGTTCTAGTAGAGCTGATTTTGAGTTCAAATGAAATCTCAACAACAATTTGGGTATGACCATATTAGTGAATTTGTCCCTAATAGCTTTGTTTTTGAAATCAGAACCTTTAGAGCATCATCATCAGCTATTTCATAAAAAATGTCATTTTGACATACCAAAAGCCTACTTTATTATTTTACCATATCATTTTACAATATCCCATTCATCAAATATTTTATCATTCAATTCTATACATTAAAATAATATTTACTACTCATTAAAATAATATATTATCTCCTCCCCATTATTATCAACATCAACAACAGCAACAACATCAACGGCATAACCACTAGCCACTAATATCCATTACTGCAACAACACCGATATCCACCATCGGCACAAACCTACATCCACTAACGCCACCTTAAAAAAAAAAAAAAAAAAAACAACAACAACAACAACAACACAACCAGAAAAATCCCCAACAAATTCCAAATCCAAAAACCTCAACAAATCTCACACCCACAACCCGATTAATAGAGATCTGAAGGTCGGCAGTGAGGGCTGTGGATGTCGACGGCGAGGGCTGGAGAATGAGGCAGCAAGATTGGCGGCGAGTTGTGGAAAATGAGGCGGCAAGATTAGTGGCGAGGACTGGCGAGATTGGCGGCGAGGACTAGAAAGTGAGGCGGCAAGATCGGCAGCGAGATCGCGACGAGGACTGGAGAGTGATCTTGAGCAACTTTCTTGAGTAGGGAGGAGAGGGAAGAGATAGAGAGTGACAAAGAGAGAAGAAATGAGATAGAGTCTGAGAGTGACAGAGAGAGAAGACGGAGAGAGAGATATCTGTGAAAGAGGAGAGAGAAAAATGCAATAAAATAATAATATTTAATTTTACAATTGTTGTCTATACTGTCTCATATTTGAGACGGTACTGTAGCGGTGTGCTAAAATTTTTGGCATATGACACACCTCGTAAGGCTCATATTTTGGGGTTTGGTGTGCCAAATGCCAAAAAATTGGCATATGACACAGCTTCTACGGTGGTAGCTGTAAATACAAGCTATACATTGGTGACACATTGTGGTAGCTGTAAACCTGTAACATCACCCGGAAATTTCAATATCTTGTCAATCACGGTGTAAAAAATCATCCTGGTCGGAACTTTGTCAATGTGGAAAAAACCAAACACGGTGGAAAATGATCATGCTTCAAAGTTCTTCCAATGTGGAAAAGGCAAGGTAACGTGGTAAACAGGGCAGAAAATATATCGCGAAGTGTCAAACACGGTGGAAAAGTATCTGATCCAAAATCTTTGATTTGAAGAAAGAGGCATTTACATGTGAGACTCCAGCATTTAGCGAGAAATCCTTAGATATTGCTGCCTATTTCTTGAACCCAACGTCCACGCCATTCCTAATGAACTAGGACAGCTTTTTTGATCAGTGACATTATTGATTTAGGAGTCTTTCTCAAGTTCACGTGGTTTACAATACCACAACTTTCCAAACTTATCCAATTGGATGTGGGCCTGACCTATTGCTATTGGTGCCTAATTCTTGGATTATTTTCTTTCCATTGTCGTCTTTCTTGACTTGATTTTCCATTACTAATCTCTCTCCCTTTTTAAATGATAGACATTATTGATTTAGGAGTCTTTCTCAAGTTCACGTGGTTTACAATACCACAACTTTCCAAACTTATCCAATTGGATGTGGGCCTGACCTATTGCTATTGGTGCCTAATTCTTGGATTATTTTCTTTCCATTGTCGTCTTTCTTGACTTGATTTTCCATTACTAATCTCTCTCCCTTTTTAAATGATTGAAAAAAGGGACAGTGTAGTATTTTTATGTGATTCTATCCAAGTTAACAGTAAAATTGATAGTGTAAAATGTAACAAGGGTTATAACTTAGGTGCTAATTATACATTTTAAAATTTTAAGGTGCAAAATGTAATTCGAAGTATAATTTAAAGTGGTAAAATATAATTTCTCCAAAATACTGCTAATAAAATTAAAAGATTAAATTTATATCAATCGTCCCTTATTACAACAGCTCTCCGTTTTCTTGGCTTGGGACCAACAGTGTAACTATCCTTGTCGCTATTAGCACAATAAGTCAATGGAATTAACATCTTTCTCTACGGAAATTATTCCTCAAGAAATGGATAGTTATCTACTGCAGTTAATTACAGCACAGTGTAACTTCCTTGTCGCTTTTAACACTAAGTCGTTGTAACTAAAATCTTTCTCTATGGATTTTTTTTTTTTTTTTTTTTTGAGAAACTTTCTCTATGGAAATTATTCCTCAAGAAATGGATAGTTGTCTACTACAATTAATTACAGGTTGCTTTTAACACAAGAAGTCGTGGAAATTATTCAAGAAATGGATAGTTGTCTACTGCAATTAATTACAGGATCTAAATTTGATGCCAGCATCTAAATATGATATCCAATTCCTTTGAGGGCAACGTTCCAACAATCCTAACAGTTGGTGCACCTGGATCTTGAACGGGTCTTGAACTTGCAATTAATTACTTAAAATGTAGGGACTAAAATTGTCTTTTCGCCTAAAATAAATTTTGTTGATGAGACAGCGATTTGTTGGTTACAATTTACATAAATGAAAAATGAGCAATTTTGTCAATCCTAATAACCCAAAGGTATGTAACACAAATTTGTAGGTATAGAGGGAGAAGTTATTAGGTCCAACTGGAAGGTTGTTGAAGTGGTCTTCTTAACCAATGAAATAATGTCACTTATTCAAATGTGAGTCAAATTCTTAATTAACACAAGAATTAAAAATAAAAAATCATTACGTAATGTTACATTTACATAAATAGCAATGTTTTATTAGTTAGAAAGATTAGGAGGACCAGTGGACCACTTCAGCAAAATAGTCTTTGAGATGGAATCCAAAACATTGATATACTCTTATAAAGGTTTTAGAAAATATCACACTAGAAAGTGGGAAGGATACGTAATTTTGGATAGGATAAGCTTTTAAGAGAAAAACCCTTAAAACTTCTTATATATATATATATATATATATTTATATTAGATATGAATTTTAAAAATATAACTGTTAAATTGCATATTCTTTATATTCTTAATATGCATGTAAATGTTGATAGTAAGAATCGATTGATACTCAAAATGCCCAAATTGACACACTGCCACCTAATGAAAGTGTTGACCAACATGTTGACTAGATTTTTTTATGATTTGTGAGTTCCAGTTAGTAAAGTCTCTAATGGTTAAATAAAAGCTCCCGAGTTCAATTCCCACTAACATCAGACGCCACAAGTTGAAACTCTATTAAAAAAAAAATCAGTTATTTATTTATTTATTTATTTTTTATGATTTTTAGATTATGTTTGGTAACAGTTTTTGTTTTCTATTTTCAAAAACTTGTTTTTGGGAGTATAAAGAAAAAATAATTTTCTTGTATTTTTGAAATAAAAAACATGTTTGGTTAGTTGAAATTAAAAAGATTGTTTTTTGAAGAAAAAAATAGAACATACTAAAATATGTTGTTATTAAGATTTGAACTCTAATGCTAACTCATTAAATGAGACACATTCATTAAATTAAATGTGTTTTTTCATTGAGTTTTAAAAATTAGAAATTGAAAACAGCCTTTTGCATATTTTCAGTTTCATTCACAAATTGAGTTTTGAGAACAGTTTTTGTTTTTTGTTTATTTTTGGTTGCCAAACAAGTTTTTTAGTCTAAAAGGTAGAAAATTGTTTTTGAAAATAGAAAAAAAAAAGAGGAAAAACAGTTACCAAACATACCCTTCTGTTTTCTCCAATTTTTTTCCAATTGTTTTGGGTATCTTTAAACCTAATTACGAATAATTTACTTAAATAATGGAAATAATAATCTATTCTTCAAGAGAGAAATTTTTTTAATAATTCAGAATTTCCACAATATATCCTAGGACCATCCTACGCTTACATTCTTATTATTGTGTGCCATTTTAATCAATGAGAATTAAGTCTTAGCTGACCTTTAATCAATGTTTTTAAGTACCAATAAAAAATATCTTTCTTTTTTTTAATCCACCAATAAAAAATAACTAAATCTAATCCCATGCACGCATATCTTGAGACCATCCTATAGTCAATAAAAATGTTCCGTTTGGATACTCTACCAAAACCTTGATTTTCTCCATAAAAAAATAAAAAATAAAAAACCTTGATTTTCACTCGGAAAAGACCATCTTACCTTCAAATTTCATAATGAACTATTATTTTACGAATTTTAGTCCTATGTGAACTATGGAATTTTCAAAACATGCAAAATGACAATTTTGTCGTTGAATACAATTTTATAAATGGGAAATTTCATAGTCGCAAAATGAAGTGTCTACTAGACTATAACACCCCAACTTGTATTAAAAAAAGATTCATTTATAGTGTGAAGTGACTAGATTTATTTCAACTATCAATAGGCTGTTGTAATTAACTTGTGAACTAGCCTCTTTCATGATTTAAAAATAAATAAATAAATTATAAATAATAAAAATGCGTAAATGCACTTTTACTCCCTTCATTTTGACTTTTTTCCATTTTATTCCTTGCATTTTACTTTTACCACTTTTAGTCCCTAAACCAATTAACGCGGGACATTTAAGTCTTTGAAGCACCATTTCGTCACCAAACTAATGAGGAAAGCTGATATGGCTAATGGATCAATAAAATAATGATTTTTTTTTACACATAGATCAATAAACTAAGGGGAAAGCTCACGTGAAGCACTTACCAAGCAATCTGACGTGAAGCTCGTCGAGCTCGTGCATGTCCCCTGAAATTCCTCTTATGACGGTGGTGAGTGGATGAGCCTAGCCAAAGTGGTAAACTGGGAGTTTTGGTCATTTGGTTCCAAGCAACCAATGTCCGTGGATGGATAAGAATTCGGACATAGGTCACTTCCTCGTTGTTGGTAGTTTTGATAGAAAGGCAGCTCATCAATTGGTTGAGATGGTCCAGAGGGAGTGGATGGTCATGGGGAGGGGAGAGTTGCATGGGCATGGGATTGAGGGATGGGTGATGAGGACTCCCTATTGGTGATAGTAAGAGCTGGAGGTCCGAGTCAGTTGGCATGGGTGTCGTGGAATCCTAGTCAGATGAGGGGGCCATGTGGGTGAATGGTTGAACTCTGTTTTGGGATATATGAAAGAGGGGACTAAAAGTGCATTTAGTCCCCTTGAAAGAACCACCAAACCAAACCGTCTTCCTTGAAAGAAATGGATTAGGATCTTGGGATATTGTACCGGGTGCAATTCACCCAAATCCTTCACAAATTTTTTTTTTTTCATTTTTCACCATTTTAACTTTTACTTTTTACTTTTCTTAATTTTTTAAAGTCAATGGTTGAGATTGAAAGTTGCTTTTTGCAACTATCAATCTCAACCATTCATAAAAATTGCATCAGGTACAATACCTAAATCAATTCGAAAGAAATCATACCTCAAGAAATGGGTTGCCGCCTAACACACTTTTGAAGCACTTGAGTTTGACTTCCAATCCAATTTACTTAGGCTCCGCTTAGGAGTTCATAAGGGAATGGAATGGAATAGAATGATCATAAGAGAATGGAATGGAATGAAATGAAATAGAATTAAATAACCTTGATTGGATGTTTTAAAATAAAGAAATGGAAAGGAATGAAAATGAATGGAATGTAAGTAATCTTGTTTGGGAGCAGCATGGAAGGAATGTAATGGAATCATTTTATGACAATATTACTATAGGGACTCAATTTGGATTGACCCTGAGTAGAGTATGAATGGGTTTTCAGCCCAATCAAGCCCAAACAATAAATTTGTAGAGAGTGGTTAAAGGTTTAGGCGCTGGCCGTCGATCACCATGCATGAACTTTCTTTATAAAAAATACTAAGAGTTTCTTTACAAATGGGGGGATGCTCCTTGGCCTGTGGCCGAGGAGACCTTTTTGTTCTCCCTCTTTTCCCCCTCCTGTTTTACTTTACTTGCTTTTCTTATATAATCTTCATCTTCCTATCTCCTTCTTCCATCTGTTGATCATCTATTTGCCTTTTTTCTGGCCGTCCATCCCATCAGAGGCCTTATCAGTACTCAAGTGGTTCACTCTGACCAACATTGCCCTGCTAAGGGGTTACCTCCCTATTAATGCGGCCAGGGGGGTTAGTTGAATGCATTAAATGCGAGGGTGACAGCTTACTTTGGGGTTAGTCTTTCCCAAAAATCATCCTTGTCAGGCCGAGGATAAGGAGGTCCTCGGCGTGGATTGGGAAAAGAGGCTTTCCCCAATTTAGCCTTGAATAGTCTGTGCTCCTCGGCATGGGCCTTGGGCCTGCTACCCGATGGGCCGAGGCTATCAGGCCCACGGGCCCCACAATAGCCCCTCAAAACCCTACTGCATGTTCCCTCGGACGGGGAGGAGGGTTTTGATACCTGCGGGCCCTCTAGATGAGTCGCCCCACTTCGGTTTGTGTTGATGCTGGTGGCTCTTTGACTGCCCGATACGCGTTTTTAGCGTTTCAAGACTTGATGGGTGCCCACATTAAATTTTGGCAGCACCACGTTTCCCACTTTCAACGGCATGATCTTTTGCTTTTATAAGCAAGCGGTTACATTTGGGGAACCTAAGGGGGAGTATAAGTACCTGTTTGAACCGCCTGGTTCCATCATTTTCGTGCTTACAATTATTGACGCGTATGATTTGAATCTGGTTTGACTTGTACACTATCTGAAGAGTATCGTCATACTTCTGTAAGTCTTCTTTTTCTAGCGACCCCAAATTTCCTTGATTTTACTCCTCCTTTTCTTCTTTTTAGAACTTTTAGTCGTCTTTGGGGAATGGGTAAGTTTAAGAAGTTGGTTGAATCCGACGAGATGATGAACAAATTCATTGTCGACTATGGAATACCCAATAATGTGAGTTTGAAGTACTGTGAAGAAGGGGAGTGGTACCTTAAGAGGAGAGAGGGTGAAGTCGTGATCCCGATAGTCGCTTTTGTAGAAGGAGGGATGAGAATCCCTATGAGGCCGGTGACCCTCAATTACTTTAGGCATTTTCTCCTGGCTCCTACTCAGTGTGCCGTGAATGTATTTAGGATATTAGGGTGTGTAGATGTCCTGAATGAGAAAATGGGGCTGAGACTGACTCACCACGATGTGAACTGGTGTTACAACCTTCATCACCTGAGGGGTAAGACGTACTATATGAAGACAATGGAAGATAGGGTTTGTCTTATCCAGTGTCTTCCTGACTCCAATAAGGGGTTAACTCAAGATTTCCTCATAGTGTCGGGAGAGTGGCACGACGGCTTTCATTGCCCAACAGTAGAGGGGGAGCCAGGTAGGGCATCCGAAGTACAAGACAATCTAGGTTTCAGTATTTTCAAGTTTTATACCTGTATATTCGATTTGGTTGATTAACCATAGGAATTTCGCTTTTCTTTTCGCAGATCCGCACGCTTTTGCACGTCATTTCCATCTGGTTAACAAAGCGGATTTGGAAACCGTTCTTAGGTCGGACCTTTTCTTGAACGAACCTGATAACCAGGTCAGAGTTGCTCATCAAATCCTTGGATGCGACCCAGCTCAGAAATCATTCCCAGTCCCGAAGCACGTAATTAGAGCTCGTGACCCTCGGCTTATGCAGATTACCGTGGTGGAGGACGGTTTTGCTTTTACTGAGGGTCTTATATACCTGAAGGCATTCCGCTATCAGGTCCCTCTTCATCCCAGCAAGTAACGGTGGCCGAGAAAGGACTATCTAAGAAGGCAAGGGAGGTGGTTGAACTGAGTTCCTCCGAGGACGAATATAGTGTGTTTGACCTAGCTGATCAGTCCGAGGATCCTCCTGGTGACCTAGGAGACCCCCATTTGTCCAAAGCCGATCTCCAGTCCCTAAGAGTTGGTACTCAGGCTAAGATGGGTTTAAAAAGACAGCCTCAAACCAATCTTCTTGACTTGCTCGAAGGCGGTTCCAAGAAGGGTGTACCAGAGGAGTTACAGCCCCAGCCCCCAGCACCTCAGCCCCAGATTCTAACCATACAAACTAGGTCGTCCTCTGTCCCCACAGTATCAGACCCTCAGACCGAATTTCACGACCCGAAAAGGAAAAGACTTTCCAAGGGTAAGGAGCCAATGGATGGGAGCAAATCCCATTCCCCATCCGAAGAGGGTAGGTTTCGTAGGCCTCAGAAGCAACTGAAACTCGGTGGTCAATGGGAGGGTAAGAAGGCCACCCAGCAATCCGAGGCTCAAGCCTGGCTGCCCGCTGCCATGCTCCATGATCAGCCCCTGATGGATAACGCGTCGATGCGGGAGTCTCAAGGAGATGAGGGGGCTCTCGTGGCCGAGGCCCTGGAGAAATCTCTTTTTCTTCCCACTGACATGGCCGAGCTAAGGAAGATGAGTGGGTCAGAGGTTGTCCTCGACCTTAAGAAATATCTAGGCATGGTAGGTCCTTTGGCACCTATTCACTTTATTCAAAATTTTGTCGCTTAGTATCTTTCTTTCTCTTTACAGAGTTGCTTATCTTTACTGGCAGGCTATCCAGGCCCTTTTCAGGTTGGGCGAGGAGGTCGATGACCATAGCAATGCCTTAGCGCAAGAGCGCGACAAATTCTTGGAGGCTGCCAATACTCTTAAGAGATCTGAGGCCAACCTAAAAAAGGCGATCGATGATCTGACAAAAATGACGAAGGCTAGGGATATTGCTGTCTCTGGCCTAGCCGTGGCCAGGAAGCAAGCTGAGGATCAAACTAATCGCTTGCAAGACGTTGAGGGTCAATTACAAACTGTCAAAGAGAACATTACCTATATGAAGGAACAGTTGACCAAGGCAATCCATGAAAAGGGTGTTGCCGAGTATGCCAGGGACGAGGCTGTAAGAGCCAAAGACGAGGCGGTATTTGCAAAAACAGACGCTGAACGCTCTGTAGAACAGGCAGAGGAGAATGCTTTCGCAGAGGGGGTGGCTAAGACTAAAACCACCCTTCGGGCTCAAGTTCCTGCAGTATGCAGGCATTACTGTTCTCAAACCTGGCATGAAGCCCTCAACCAAGCAGGGGTTGATGTCTCATCTGATCTTAGGAGGGAGGACAGGGTATATTACCCTATTGTCATTCGCGAGGTTGCACCTGCTGCTCCCGAGGAGGGGTCTTCATTACCAGCGGTTGAGAGTCACGATAAGACCGCCGAGGATACACCGTTAACTGACCAACCATCCGAGGAGGTTGAGCCCCAGAGAGCGTTGGGGGAAGTTATAACCGAGGGTCAGGAAATACCACAAGATGTGGCAAGTCCTCCGACGGACCTTCCGGGATCAAGCCCTTAGGCCTTGGCCCAAGCCTTTTGATTTGCTTACTGACTTAATTTGCCTACTGAGTTGAGGAGACTAGTATACGACATTGGATAACTTTGTTTATTTTTTCTTTTATCTTCTCTTTTATCTCATTTTGTTTCTTGCCTCAGTGGCGTTGTAAGGGAGTTGCATACTTTTCGTTTGAACTGAATACTTAATACTTTGCTTCCAAATAATGATATGTTCTTTTGTTTACTTTACTATTGTATTCTGCTCAATATTCGTGTTCTATTCTGCAGTTGGCCTCATAAAACCATCCGCTATCCTTCAAATATAAATCTAAGGATCGTATTATAGCTTGACTCTAAGTAACGCTTTGGTTTTTCTCCAGATAGTTATTTTCTCTATGGGTTCGAGTCCGAGGACCATACAATACCCTAGTTATGCCCAGTACTTCTATTTTTCTATAAGTATCTAGTTTTCCATAGGCTTGGGTCCGAGGACCATGCAATACCTTGGTCCTGTCTAGTACCCAGATATAATGGTGTGTGTAGTTTTACCATAGGCTTGGGTCCGAGGACCATGCAATACCTTGGTTCTGTCTAGTACCCAGATATAATAGTGTGTGTAGTTTTACCATAAGCTTGGGTCCGAGGACCATGCAATACCTTGGTTCTGTCTAGTACCCAGATATAATACTGTGTGTAGTTTTACCATAGGCTTGGGTCCGAGGACCATGCAATACCTTGGTTCTGTCTACCACTTCCATTTTTCTGTAAGTATCTAGTTTCCCCATAGGTTTGGGTCCGAGGACCATGCAATACCTTGGTTCTGTCTAGTACCCAGGTATAATAGTGTGTGTAGTTTTACCATAGGCTTGGGTCCGAGGACCATGCAATACCTTGGTTCTGTCTACCACTTCTATTTTTCTGTAAGTATCTAGTTTCCCCATAGGTTTGGGTCCGAGGACCATGCAATACCTTGGTTCTGTCTAGTACCCAGGTATAATGGTGTGTGTAGTTTTACCATAGGCTTGGGTCCGAGGACCATGCAATACCTTGGTTCTGTCTACCACTTCTATTTTCCTGTAAGTATCTAGTTTTCCCATAGGTTTGGGTCCGAGGACCATGCAATACCTTGGTTCTGTCTAATACCCAGGTATAATGGTGTGTGTAGTTTTACCATAGGCTTGGGTTCGAGGACCATGCAATACCTTGGTTCTGTCTACCACTTCTATTTTTCTGTAAGTATCTAGTTTCCCCATAGGTTTGGGTCTGAGGATCATGCAATACCTTGGTTCTGTCTAGTACCTAGGTATAATGGTGTGTATAGTTTTACCATAGGCTTGGGTCCGAGGACCATGCAATACCTTGGTTCTGTCTACCACTTCTATTTTCCTGTAAGTATCTAGTTTCCCCATAGGTTTGGGTCCGAGGACCATGCAATACCTTGGTTCTGTCTAATACCCAGGTATAATGGTGTGTGTAGTTTTACCATAGGCTTGGGTCCGAGGACCATGCAATACCTTGGTTCTGTCTACCACTTCTATTTTTCTGTAAGTATCTAGTTTCCCCATAGGTTTGGGTCCGAGGACCATGCAATACCTTGGTTCTGTCTAGTACCCAGGTATAATGGTGTGTGTAGTTTTACCATAGGCTTGGGTCCGAGGACCATGCAATACCTTGGTTCTGTCTACCACTTCTATTTTCCTGTAAGTATCTAGTTTCCCCATAGGTTTGGGTCCGAGGACCATGCAATACCTTGGTTCTGTCTAGTACCCAGGTATAATAGTGTGTGTAGTTTTACCATAGGCTTGGGTCCGAGGACCATGCAATACCTTGGTTTTGTCTACCACTTCTATTTTTCTGTAAGTAGAGGTTTGTCCCCAGACCGCTTTACTGGAGATGATTCCTCTTTGGGTCAGATTATGATCTTTACACGTGGCATTGATCTCGCCTCCAGCTCGAGGCCCCATCTTTTTCATTTATGAAGCGCCCTTTGTCTGTTCGTGTTCCGCGCTGGACGCCTCGGTGCGCGAAACGCACCTTCATTAATGTCCTCGTGAATTAACACGAGTCCAGCGGTCTACGGCCTCCTTGGAAATTGGCAGCTTCATTGTTAGCCCAGCTGATAATTCTCTTTTCGAACTCTGCATGAATTAACTCTCACCAACCCCCATCCCCTATATAAAGTAAGGAGATGGTTCCCCCACAATTCATGGACCTCTCAACACAAACAGAAAAAACACATTCTTCCAGCTCCCCAAGCCCTTTTAACAACCCCGCCGGAATTGTTACCGGGATTGACAAAAACCGGTATGGCCGCAGCCCCCACTGGGCTTTCGGTGCGACAGAGTCTAGGCGTAACCCCAATGGCGCCCTTCGAGGTGTCCCAGAGGGGTGTTGTTAGAGAACCTAACGTCTTTCCTCGGAGCACACCCCCGACGAGGAAGACGTGCGAATTCACCTCATGGGCAGTGCTCGAGTGTTGCCGTCTCCAACGGCCAACACTCGTGAGGATCGAAGAGAATCGAGGGAACATCATGGGGGAAGGTATCCCGGAGCCCCTGCATCTGCTCCTCTCTTTGTTCCAGCTCCGCCTGGCCGAGAAGGGAGTTGTTGGTGGCCTGGAAACATGATTGCCCTTCCCCTTCTCCGCCTCTTGTCAAGCTCTCCCATTCTCTTTATACCAATAAAGGGACGGCTTGACACTTCCCACCGACTAGTTTTTTCTTAGGGCGGCTCCACTTGGGCCTCTGATTGTAGAAATAGCTGGTAGTATTAGCTTGTAAATTTGTTTGTAAAACATGCCTGCCTGAGCCTCTGATTGTAATATGTACTCTTTCTATTTATGAAATAATAATATCAAGATTTCTCTTTTCACTATCAAATCTTCTATTTTTTTTTTCAACCTACTGTAAAACGAATACTTAGAACACTCGCCTGGTGCGCCGGCCAGCACCCTAATTCTTCCCACAGACGGCGCCAATTGTAAGGACTCAATTTGGATTGACCCTGAGTAGAGTATGAATGGGTTTTCAGCCCAATCAAGCCCAAACAATAAATTTGTAGAGGGTTAAAGGTTTAGGCGCTGGCTGTCGATCACCATGCATGAACTTTCTTTATAAAAAACACTAAGAGTTTCTTTACAAATGGGGGGATGCTCCTCGGCCTGTGGTGGAGGAGACCTTTTTGTTCTCCCTCTTTCCCCCCTCCTGTTTTACTTTACTTGCTTTTCTTATATAATCTTCATCTTCCTATCTCCTTCTTCCATCTGTTGATCATCCATTTGCCTTTCTTCTGGCCGTCCGTCCCATCAGAGGCCTTATCAGTACTCAAGTGGTTCACTCTGACCAACGTTGCCCTGCTAAGGGGTTACCTCCCCATTAATGCGGCCAGGGGGGTTAGTTGAATGCATTAAATGCGAGGGTGACAGCTTACTTTGGGGTTAGTCTTTCCCAAAAATCATCCTTGTTAGGCCGAGGATAAGGAGGTCCTCGGCGTGGATTGGGAAAAGAGGCTTTCCCCAATTTAGCTTTGAATAGTCTGTGCTCCTCAGCATGGGCCTTGGGCCTGCTACCCGATGGGTCAAGGCTATCAGGCCCACGGGCCCCACAATTACTATTAGACCCCTATTTTAAAATAAAGAGTTGAATATATAAGGGTATTTTGGGAGTTTTAATAAAAAGATCATTAAATCTAATTTCATTCCTTCCCATTCCTTCCAATTTCGAGGGGAATGAAAATTTGAGGTTTTAAAAGAATAGAAAGGAATGAGTGTTCCCTCTTACCCATTCCATTCCTTCCTACTTAAACTCCCAAACAAGATAATGGACTTTTCATTCGCTCCATTAAAACTCCCAAACAAGAGAATGAAAGAATATTTTAAAATGATTCTTTTCATTTCTTTCCATTCCATTCCATTCCCTCCTCCCAAGCGAGGCCTTAGTGTACCGTGTACTTGGGTCTTAAAGTTACAGGAACTATCCCAGCTTTGATACCACACTTTTCTTTTCTCTAAATGTTAAATGTTCTTTTTTGTTTTTGTTTTTTGTTTTTGTTTTTTTTTTTTGGCTCAAAAAAACAGTAATGTTCTTAATTTAGTCCTCAGGCACAATTTTTTTCAAGAATGAGATTTTAATCCATGGTCGTGACATCAAAAATGGAGTTTCTACATCACCCCAACTTGTATTTCTAAATGAATCATTTATAATAAAGTAACTAAATTTTATGTCATCAATTAATTTATAGCGATCCTTCTCTTTTTTTCTAGACTTGGGACCAACAGTATACCAACCTTTGTCACCTTAACGCAATAGGTCGTTGTAAAAAAATCTGTGAACTAATTTCTTTTATAATTTAAAAAAAAAAAAAATTTCTGCTGGAAATTATTCCTCAAGAAATGGGTTCTCGCCGACCGCACTTACACAGCTACAGCTTACTGCACTTACAACATCTAGAAATTTGACTTCAAATAATTTGACTTCCAATCCAACTTAGTTAGTGTACCGTGTACTTGGGTCTAAAAGTTACAGGAACTATCCCAGCTTTGATACCACACTTTTCTTTTCTCTAAATTGTAAATGTTCTTTTTTCTTTTTCTTTTTTGATCCTCAAAAAAACAGTAATGTTCTTAATTTAGTCCTCAGGTACAATTTTGTTCAAGAATGAAATTTTAATTTTATGGTTGTGAAATCAGAAATGGAGTGTCTACATTGCCCCAACTTGTATTTCTAAATGATTCATTTATAATAAAGTAACTAAATTTTATGTCATCAATTAATTTATAGCGATCCTTCTCTTTTTTTTTGGACTTGAGACCAACAATATACCAACCTTTGTCACCTTAACACAATAGGTCATTGTAAATAAATCTGCAAACTAATTTCTTTTATAATTTTCAAAAGTAAATAAATAAATAAATAAAACATTTTTCTTGATGGAAATTATTCCCCAAGAAATGGGTCGTCGCCTACCGCACTTACACAGCTACAGCTTACTTTCTATCAATTCTAATTTGACTTTTAAATTCCGCACCAACTTAGTTGGTGGACCTGGGTCTTGATAGAGACAACCTTTTTTACAGTATCCCAGATTTGATTGTATTCTTTTTCTTCTTTATAAATTGCAATGTTGTTCAGTAGTTAGTAAGCATGATCAATGTTGGGGTTAGTAACTTCTTCAACTAGTCTTAAGGTAATATTGTCTGCCTGGTACGTATGTTCCCTCCTTCGCTTTATAATACTAGCACTTAAATTGTGAAGCATCATGGTAATCAAATTAGGTGAGTTTCATTTTTGTTTTTATGTTACAGATTATTCTAAAGCTTTGAAGCCCACGTTATGAAATTTCAAGATCTTAAAGCTTTACCCTTCAACATGCTATCCTGAGTGCAAAGTCCACACAAATGCTATCATATGATTATATCTATTTCATTGAAGATTATATCTAGTCCATTGAAGCTTCAAGTGACTCCAGGTTTGGATGCTACTTCTTTTTTTTTTTTTTTTTTTTCATCTGGATCTCATATTTATGCCACAAATTTTGATTATTCTTTTTTTTGTTCATTTATTTAATTGATTAATTGTTTTATTGATATTTGTAAATATTTAATTTTGTAAATTACTTATAAAAGGTTTGTATGAAACCAAACATGCATGAAGGCTTTTCCCCATTTTTATGGAGTAAAAAATGTTGCCGATACGGCAACACCCATTCAGCATGGCAATGATTTCTTAGAATTATATATGTTAGTAGGATTGTAGAGAATGGAAGATAGAATTTAAGTTGTAAAAAACTTCTATATGAACATTAAACTTTGTTAGATTGGCAAAAAAAAAAAAAAACTTTAATTATTTGGAATCTAAATGATATATTGGTATTAATAATGTTTGATATTTTATAGTAATTGTTGTGGAATGCAGACGAATTTTATTTTTACTAAAGCATGTGAAGATCTCATATTTAGTCATCTCAAGCAACTTCACTTCACACATACGGTTATCACTTATTCCTTCTTTGCTTACATGATGGATCAAGAAAATAGTGCTCATAAGCCTCTAATGATGTGTGCTATCTCCTCGAAGTGCTTATTTCTCTTTTCAATTTTTTCACTTCAAAATAAAGTATTTTGGTCATGGGTGTCATTGATATAGTTCATTTTAAGTAATTATTCTATACTCTTAACATACAATTATAATACTAGGTTATACTACTATATGCATAAAAATAGTTTACACTCTCATTAATTATACAAAGTGACTTAATATATATATATACATATATATTATATGTTGTAATATTAATGGGTTTTATCATATGGCTTACTAATTATTAATATAGTTTTAATTTTTTACATATATCTTTTTAATTAAGTCATGCACCGCACGGGCATAATACTAGTTTATAAATAACAATGAAAAAGTAAAATTGACTCTATCTACCAATAAACTAAGTGCAAAGTTCTGAATCTAAGTTATCTTCATTATCAATGATTCTGAAATTTCAAAATGTACTATTAGTGTACACATGTATTATGAGGCATATTGATTAGTTTTAATCAAAAATTCATAATTAAATCTCATTAAATTTTTAATGGAAATTCCTTCTCTCTTCTTTTTTTTTTTTCTTTTTTTTTTTTTTAAATAAATTTCCCCGATAATCTATTTGAGTGGAAAACTTTACAATTTCTATGGAAAAATTAATCTTAATAGGTTACTAAAAGTAGGTTGTTTTCTTAATTGGTGTAGTTAGTCATTTTTGGGCAAAAAATCACGATATAATATTTTGTGTTTTGTTTGCAAAACATCTTTATATATGTATATATTTTGATTTGGTAGATATTTACATATATAAAATATATACATAGTGTAGTAGTTTGGAGTCATTAAAATAGGGGTAAAGCTTGGGTCCAGTGTCTAGTTGCACTAGACTGTTGAGATGGTCCACTTTTGGCCACATGTCATCATCTTAACAGGTCCAATACACTGAATGCACTGTACCTAACCCAAGTCCTTAAAATAGAGGGTTACAAGTTGAAATTTTTTAATAAAACTGAAATTCTTATTCAAAGAAGAGAAGAAAATCATGATAAAAACATCAAGAGATATATGGATAAAAACTTCATAGCACTTAAATTATAAATGTTCACATTAGGGGAATTTCTTCTTTTTTCTCCATGATGCTTTCAAAATTTATTGACCATACACACTATACGTGCAAGTTAAATTGAGCTTATATAGAGGAATAAAATAAGTTATCTAACAGTACATCTACATGAAAAAGCTTCTAAGTGACAAAGATTCTAGCTTTCACATGACACATGTTAGAGAATAAGAAAGTGACAGTGAGAAAGAGAAAAGTACACAAGATGTACGTGGAAAACCCTAGTATAGGGATGAAAAACCATGGTTTGAGCAAGAATGGAACGTTCTTCATTCTTGCTCTGCTCAGATTTGTATTATGTGAGGTAAAAAGGTATCTCTTGTACAATAAGGGTGTTCTTCCTTAAAGAGAGACCTTGTCTTCTATCTTATTAACTTTATACTCTCTTCTCTCAAATATCTACTTGGGTTCTTGCCTTTAAATAAAGTTGCATGTTCCTCTTATAATTTAAGGAATATAGCTAAGTTCAAAGACAGGTGTCAAATCATCATTTCCTTGTTTTGGACCTTTTCACAGCTGTGATATTATTTGCTGACTAGAGGATAGAGATTGCGCCAGCGTGGCACTAGGGTCCGTGGGTAGGTGACTTTGCCACTGCTTGGGAGACAGGCCCTGGACATTGAGAGGGACATCAGGAGTACTGTGAGTGATACACATGTCTCTAAAGTGGTCCAACAGGCATTCAACCAATAAGGGGTGTCCTCATAGTTGCTGACCTTAGAAAGCCACTATTTCCCTTTTTATGAGTGCTTGAGTACCATGTCAAGTGCATATCTTACTTCTTTTTCAAGGCAGTCACGTCTTTGGCATGAACCAGGAATAGGATCTTTTAGCCAACGCTTCCTCTTCCTTTACTCACAACCATTCCACGTGCAGGGTCCAAATCCAACCACATATGCATTCCCCTATGCCTTAGTGGTGTAATGTACATTAGCCCCTTGACTGTCAATGGAGTTTAATAGCGAAGACCTTTGACAGTCACATTGGTTCAGGTATTAACACTCTGGTAATCATGCCTTGTGACGTTTAAGCATGGACACGTGGCTTGCAGGGGTGCTCTTAGCTGTTTTGGCGTTTCTTCGTTTCTTGCATTTTGGTAGACAAACATTACTCCTCATAAATGCCATGTCTCTTCACTTAACTGCAGTTGGAGATTTAAATAAGGAATGTTTCTTCTTCATTCTTCATTCTTCATTCCCTCTGTATCTTCAGACTCTCTCAAAGAAACCTTAACCCCCAAAAAATGTCAAACCTTTCTTCTGCCAATTCCAACTCCCTAAAACACACCTCCAGCTCTTCTGAGAGTTCTCCAAGCTCTATAGATAACCACATTCCCACCCCACCACCAAGTCCTATGCATCTCCCTCTCCCTTTCCTAATATTCCCTTTGCCTCCCCAAGTCTTCATCCCTGAAGAGGCTGCTCCCTTCAACTAGAGCGACGAAGAAGAAGAAGACTCAGAAGAACTTTGGCTGAGGGCTGAAGAAGACGCTGAAGATGCAGCATTTTCTGCCTTCATGAGGGCCACTTCTAGGAATAGGAGAAGGCATAGGAGAAGGCGCAAGCCCTCTCAATAAAGTTCGAAGTCCGTCGCTTCAGTCCTTTCTGACTCAAAGGAGTTAGACTCCTCTGATGGCTCTGACTCGGGGGAGGATGAAGGCGCAGAAGAGGAGGAGGAAGAAGAGGAAGAGATGGAGTATTTGGCTCCAAATTATCCCCAAGAGGACTCTGGGGATGACTCGGATGCCTATGCGCTGCGGTCTCCTTAATCTGCTCGCCATCGAACTTGTTTCTTTTTCTCTTTTCTTTTTTTCTTTTTTTTTTTTAGTTTAAGGTATTTTCTTTTGCTTAGCCATCTATTGGCTTAGGTTATAAAACTTTAATTTCTTTTGTTTTTATTATTATTTGTGTTTTATATAGGAAAGGGGTAATAGGCCACAAGGGCCAAATCATGTAAATCACTCTTTCCAATTTTTGTATAACTTAAACACAAAAATATATATATATATATATATATATATGGGAAAGGAAAGTTTATTTTATTATATGTTTATTGTTCATTTACATTTATGTTTACGCTTTATGTTTATTTTACCACATATAAAATTCCTACACAAAGACATAAAAATGTAAACATGTTAGTTAACAAAATGAAATGAGACAAAGTAAAATGAACTTGTTGGTGAAGGGTCACACCTTTACACTTTGTCTGTGAAGGCGATTTCCTTGTTTTCAGCACCATCAACTGCTCCTTTGTCAGAAATTCAGTTTTTTTTTTTTTTTTTTTTTTCTCCTACTAACAAGTGTCACTTTAGAGAAGATATTCCCTTTTTTTGAACAAGCTTCATTTTGGAGGGAAAAAGGTAAATCCTCAATGTATAAAAGGAAAAGAAATATTTTCCTTCCTTATTTCTCTCATTTTTCCCTTATCTTCTTCTTCTTCAACCCAAAACCCAGAAATTTTCTCAGATGCCAAATCATGGGTGTAATTGCAAAATTTTCAAAACCTTCTCCCTTAAAGAGCAGCAAGCCCCTTCTAGGAGGAAATGCAAATCCTTCCATAGAGGAACAGTGGATTATTCCTCCCTTCTTTGAGGACTATCTGTTTAATAAAAGTCTTGATTGGGACTCAACCCCTTGTTCTGAAGACCCTCCCTACACAGCATGTGGGGAACCCAATGATCTTCTAACAATAGACCTAGATTTAAAGCACATTCCTAGGCTTGGTAGCTGTAGAGGGGACTTTGCTCCCACCATAAATGTGGTCTTCAAATCCCACACTTATGTTTCCTAAGGTTGGAGAAGTTGGTGTTGAAGAGTGTTGACGCATCCTCCTTTCATGGACATTTTACAGAGAGTGAAACTTGTGGACACTATTCTTATGTTCTCTAGCTTAGAGATCAGCAAGGACAGTGAAAGTCTTCTCTCCCTTCTGTATTGGTGGAATCCCACTACTCATACCTTCTTCACAAGGTGTCAAGAAATCTCTCCATCTCTAGAAGATGTTTATGAAATATTGAGACTTCCCCTGTTCAGAGATGGTGAAGTAGTAAACATCTCTTTATCTCTTGATGAGTCTAAAGCCATGAAATTCCTTGAAAATGCAGTGAAGAAAAATCTAAAGAAACCAGTCTTGAAAGCAGCAAGAAAAGGGAAAGCCTCTAGCAATGAAGTACTAAAAAACACTAGTGTTGGCAGAGACAAAGGTTCCAGACCCAAATTTCGGGGATGGATCAGGTACTTCTGGAGGGAATATATTGATGGTATGGATGAGGAAGCTAATGAAGACTCTCTGAAAGAAGGCACTAACTTTGTTGTAGGAGAAGGTAACTCTAGCCCCTACGAACTTGAAGCCTTTATTGCTTTCCTATTATCTCGCCATCTATTTGAGGGATATCCTTATGAGAAGATTTTAAGTAGATATTTCCCTCTAGCTGTTAAACTAGCCAAAGAATATTCCTTTCCCCTTGTCCTTTATTTTCTAGGAACTTTGTATTCTCATTTAGATCACTTCACCCTTGACTTGCAACACTCATAGGGTAGATTGCAAGTAGAAACCTTTGTACCCATTGCTTTTCTACAAATATGGTTATGGAAACACTTTAGGAATTATGCTCCTGTCCCTAAGGTGTTAAGCTCTTACAAAACTAGTTTGCCATCACCTCAAGGATTGCCATGCTCCTAGTGTTGGAACAAAATGGTAGTGTCCTCAAACAGTTTTCTTAGCAAAGTGTTAGATGACCCCACTGACTGGACAGCTAGACCCTACTCTGCCTTAAAGGGTGGACTTCCCCCCACTGTTCACTTCCTTAGAAAGTACTCATACTTCTCATTACAGAGATACCCCCTGGTCTGAGGAAGAATTCTCCTTTGTTGCATGTGCTTTTCCCTCTCATCTCCAGGCACGCTTTCAAGATGAGTATAAGACTCAAGCTTACAATCCCCAAGAGGTTTGCTCACCAATTTGTTTTTGATCATGGCATACTGGGACAACATCCAAGGCTAAACCATCAGCCAAACACACCTTACCAAAATCACCTACAACATAATTCTGTATGATTTCTTGGTGTGGAGTGGTATGAAACGAAGCTCCTGAGTCCAAAACCCAATCATTAAGTGGACTGTCTACTGCAAAAAGTAATGCATCCTGTATCTCTTCTGTTACAACATTAGCAGAATCATCTTCGTTCTTCTTCTTAGGATTTTTGCATTGGTTCCTAAAGTGACATGTTTTCCCACAATTCCAGCATTGTACTTGTTGGCCTGATCTAGATTTACTTCTATCCTGATTAGTATTTCTAGATTTTGATCTGCCTCGATTTGAATTTCTGTTATTACCTCTACCTCTTGTCTCAAGGTTTAGGGTAGAACCAGATCTTGAGGTTTCACCTGCATCTCTTCTGCGAATCTCCTCAGCCAGAATCAAATCTCGAATATCATTGTACTTGAGCTTTTCCTTTCCTGTAGAATTACTTACTACCATCCTCATTGCCTCCTAACTGTTTGGCAAAGAAGCCAAGACGATCAAAGCACGAATCTCATCATCAAAATCAATTTCTACAGACGACAATTGATTTGTGATAGTGTTAAATTCATTCAGATGTTGTGCTACTGATGCATTCTTTGCCATCTTCAAATTGAACAGTTTCTTCATTAGATGCACCTTGTTGTTTGCTGACGGCTTTTCATACATACTAGACAAAGCCTTCATCAGATCTGCTGTGGTCTTTTCCTTTACAACATTATGTGCAACAGACCTAGACAGAGTTAACCTGATAACTCTTAGTACCTGTCTGTCAAGAAGAGCCCATTCATCAGCTTTCATCATCTCAGGTTTTGTCCCCAAAAAAGGCAAGTGTAATTTCCTCCCATAGGGTTAATCTTCAATCTGCATCCACCAATACGTGAAGTCTGTGCCATCAAAATTTTCTATTCCAAATGCCTTTCCTGCTTCCTTTGGCATTGCTCCCACTCAAACCTAACCCTAGGCTCTGATACCAGTTGTTAGGAATTCAACCAAAATTCCAACCTGTGAGAAAAAAAAATAGAGAAAATACACGCGAAAGAAAAACAATCACACGCATAAGACAGTATTTACGTGGTTCGGCAATTTGCCTACGTCCACGGAGTTACAGGGATATCACTATTATTAGGGAAGAATACAGAGTACAACTTGCAGCTACAATATTTTCTCTCTATATCAAACACGGCAACAACACCACACTAAAAACCCTAATTACAAAAGGTTGTTCCACAATGGGCTAAACGGGCCAAAAAAAATTTTCTTGGGGTCGTTGAACTCAGACCCCAAGACGCTTATCCATGAGCGCTCCGGCTTGGGCCTATTGGCCCAAGCCTCTGCTCCATGGACTAAGCCTCAATAAATCTCCTATTAAAAAATCACGCAACATTATTCAGGTCGAGTCGAGTCGTCAAACCAGATCAAACAAAACTAGGCTCCACAAAGCCCAACATGTCCCACTTTGACATATTCGAGACAAAGCCTCATCAAAATCCTCAGCCTCAGTTGGCCCAAATTGGACTAGCAACTCTTTTTTAAACTTTTCCCAAGTGACTTCAATCTTCTTTTAGTGATACACCTTCTTCATCCATTGCCACCATTGGTTTGCTTCCCCTTCCAAATGAAAGGCTGCCAATGTGACTTTATGATCTTCAGATGTCCCTTGGTAGTCAAAATATTGCATTACACGATCAAGCCAAACCGTTGGATCATCACCGGAGTACTTTGGAAAATCCACCTTGTTGGGTCATGGTTGATCGTGTGTTGTAGTTTTGAATCTAGTTGACCGATTTGATTTCTCTCCAATATGTGATGAGGTCCCCTACTCATTTGATTTTGGGGTTAAGAGAAAATCTGATTGGTTATGGGGTTTGGATAGCATCTCTTTAATTTCACGCGCAAATGAACCAAGAGATTGGGACTTTGTGGTCATCTTTTGCATGCTCTCTTTCAACTCCTGCATTTCACTCTCTAATTTCTCAATCTTGTCCTTGTTGGTGGCCATGTTCTGATACCAAGTTGATAGCAACAGAGATGGAATTGATAAATGACTTCCTTTGGGTGGAAGACAAACCATAGTACAATAGCAAATTCCTCAACAACTTGCATAATGCCATACACGTTTATTTAAAGAGCAACAATCTCCTAAGATAACTAGATATAATTACTAGATAATTGTTCAAATATTCGAATAGAGATAAGATACCTAGACAACTAGGACTACTCAAATAAAGATAAGATAACTAGTAGAAAAGATAAGAAGAAACAATAAGGACTCTTAAAGGTTGGGCAACAGTAGGACTCTCATGAGACATTTACTTAGTACCCCATCAAACTAATTGCATTTTCTCAGTTTGTTACAGTGCTCTGGTCTTAACTATAAATAACAGAGTCCGATAGTTGTAATCTAACTCTTTCTCATTTTTCTCTTTCATTCAATAAGGTTTCATTCTATTTAGAGCGAGAGTCTTTAGAATGAGAAAGAAATAGAAACTTGACATCTCCTAGTTCTAGTTAGCAAGCATGGCCGTCATCAGTGTTAACTTCTTCAACTAGTCTATGCCAATATTGTCTGTCCAGTACGTACGATCCCCTCCTTTGCTTTTATGATACATATATATTCCTAGTATTAAGAGTTTTACTCTTAATAGAGCTACTCTCTAAAATATTACTGCATTTCATTCGATTCTTTTGATTTAATTGCTCAACTTTTCAGTCAGAGCCAGAGTATTCACACCAAAGGTGTGAAAAGTGCTAAAAACCTATTTTAGCAACACTTCCACCAAAAAACCATCTTTATCAATGGTGTCAAACTCAAATTGTTTTAGCAACTTGCTACAATGAGTTGCTATTACTAACACACTACTATAGCAAGTTGCTACTAATAAAAAATTATTTTCTCTTCTTCTCACTTTATTAAATCAGTTTTTCCTCTCTCTCTCTCTCATCTGTGTTTCTCTCTCTCATGGTGACTGGTGGTGTGGTGGCTCACAGTGGCTATGGTGGGTGGTGGTTAGGGTTGATGGGTTGAGATCGAGGTGAGTGGGTTGAGACCAACTGGGGTGGGTTAAGTCGGGGTGGCTAGGGTTGAGTTCGGGGTGGAGTGGGTGGGTTGTGAGCCGGCTGGGGTATCGAGTTGGGGTGGTTGGGGTTGAGATCGAATTGGGTTTGGATGTGGTGGCTGGGATGGTGGGTTGTGGCGACTGTGATGGTGGGTAGTGGTTGTTGGGGTTTTATGAAGGCTTGGTGGTGGTGGTGATTGGGTGGTTGTTGGTTGTGAGTTTGTGGAGATGGTGAATGGTGGTTTGCGAGAGAGAGAGACTGACAAAAAGAAAGAGGGAGAGAAATGAATAAAAAAATAAATAGTTTTAATTGATGTGGAAAATAGAACTTTTGATGTTGGATAAGTGGTAAAGTGAGATGTTAAAATAGAAAAAAGTATTGTTTTGAGTTGTCAAATGCTAAACTTTTTAGAGTTTTGATGTGAATGCTCTCACCAATTTATTTCATATATCTATCATGAATGGTTTTCCCATTATTATAACAAATTCCTCACAAAACCCAAGAAATTGAAAAACAAGATGTTTGAGCAGAAATCAATTGTATTGAGTTTGGCCGCTTTAAATGTTGTATGCAAAAATCAATTGTATTAAAAAAAAAAAAAAAAGTTGTTTTGTTAACATTTGCTTTTGTCTACACTCAATCACTCCCCTATCCCATGCCCCTTGTTAGTTTTTGCTTTTATTCTTATTAGAATCACCCATTGTCTAATTGTTTATTTGTCTTTTAGTGTTAACATTTGCTAACTATTAATTGACTAATTGGCTCATGCCCCTGGTCCCCACTTAACAAATAACAAATTAAAAACACATTCAAATTTAGTCACTCTACTCACAAATTCGGTCAAAAGTATAAATTAATTGTAACTTCAATTATTTGCAAGAATATATTGTTAAAAAGAACATAGTGAGTAGAGGGTTCATTTGAACTTGCAAAAGATTTAGGGTCAGGGACCCAGGATGTTCAAATTTTTATTCTAAAATTTGTCTAGCTGAGGGGATTCATTTGAACCTAACGCACCCCTGCTTGTTGTTCATAAACTGTCTACACAATTTTATGGTATCAGTTATTTTTTTGGACGTATGTGAAATTGTGCAAAACAATTTATGCCTAATAAGCGGAGACCAAAAATTTATAGTGAAGTGTCTAATCGAAAATTATCTGGTCCAAAATATTTGATTTGAAGAGGGGTATTTGCGAGTGAGAGTCCAGCATTTAGACAGAAATCCGTGGATATTACTGCCTATTTCTTGAACCCAACGTCCTCACAACTCCTGTTGAACTAGGATAGCTTTTCGGTCAAAACGAAATTAAAATATGAACTTATATCAGACTCTTTTTCTAAGCATAATTGACAATCAAGTCATTGTGAAAATTGGCCGTTTCTTATTACACGCTAAAAGTCTTCTCTTCTGAATCATTCTTATTTACGTTTACGTGATGCTCACTCTTGTACTCTAGTGAGCAAAAGATAATCCATGCAATTATATTGTCATTATCTATACGTGGGGCTAAAGTTTTGCATTTCCACAGAAAGCTGTGTCACACGTAAATATATTTCTATCATTAACTCTAATTGAATTTTTTGTATTTTACAGAAAGCAAACTCTGGTATCAGATTTATTCTTCCCTTCAAATTTGCAACTCCAACAGAATGATGCACTCTTGTCTGTGTTACGAGTGGGTTTTGCTAATATTCTTTCGTGGGATTCTTCTAATGTGCTTGAGTTCATGTTTGAAATCTGCTACCGTTCCGGCTTTTGCAAATGAGACTGATCACCAGGCTTTACTTGATTTCAAGAATCAGATCACTCAAGACCCACTTCAAATTATGAGCTCCTGGAATGACTCCACACATTTCTGCAACTGGTTAGGTGTTAAATGTAGCCCTTCCAGTAAAACAGTCATGGTTTTGGACCTACAAGCTAAGAGATTGGCTGGCACCATACCACCCTCTATAGGAAATTTTACTTTCCTCAAAGGAATCAACTTACGAAACAACAGCTTCTATGGTGAAATTCCTCAAGAAGTAGGACGTCTACATCGTCTACAGCATCTCAATTTGACCTCGAATTCCTTTGGTGGTAATCTTCCAACTAATCTGAGCTATTGTACACAACTTAGAGTGCTTGATGTTACTTACAACAATCTTGTTGGGCAGATTCCAGATCACCTCAACTCATTGTCAAAGTTGGTGAACCTAAGCCTTGGTCAGAACAACCTAACAGGAACTATCCCATCTTGGATAGGAAACATTTCTTCTTTGATTGTCCTTGGTCTTGGCCAGAACAATTTCAAAGGAAGCATACCTAGTGAACTTGGCCGACTATCAACCTTGGGTATTTTTCGAGTTTCTCAGAATAATCTATCTGGTACCATCCCTCCTCAGATCTACAATATTTCTTCCATATACATTTTCTCCGTTACTCAGAATAGGCTACATGGAAGCCTTCCAACAGACGTTGGTCTCACTCTTCCTAACCTTCAAAGATTTTTGGGTGGTGTAAATAGGTTTACAGGACCTATTCCCATGTCATTGTCAAATGCTTCTCAACTTCAGAGGCTTGACTTCAGTCGAAATGTTCTAACTGGGACAGTACCTCAAAATCTAGCAAGCTTGCAAGGTTTGGTTAGACTTAATTTTGATAGCAATATGCTTGGAAATGGGAAAGATGATGACTTGAATTTTCTTGGCTTCTTTGCTAATTGCACTAGTTTGGAGCTCTTAGGTGTTGGTCATAATCATTTTGCAGGAATATTGCCTAGCTCCATTACCAACCTTTCCACCCAACTACAATCTCTTACTATGGGAGGAAATATGATACAGGGTGGCATTCCTATTGGGATTGGGAACCTTGTTAACTTAAACAGCCTAGGACTAGATAATAATTATTTGGGAGGTACTATCCCTGATGATCTTGGGAAGCTTCAACAGTTAAACATATTAACTTTGAATGATAACAAATTTTCTGGGTCAATCCCATCCTCCTTAGGTAACTTAACTACATTGACAATCCTCTTTCTGGAGGGTAACAGTTTTGAGGGAAGGATACCCCCAAGCCTAGGAAATTGCCAAAATTTGCTGAACTTGGACCTTTCTCGTAACAATCTTTCTGGCACCATACCCAAACAGGTTATTGGTATTTCTTCCCTTTCAATTTCTTTGCTCTTATCTTATAATTTTTTGATAGGAGCACTACCGCTTGAAGTGGGCAACTTAAAACAACTTGCTGAATTAGATCTCTCAGAGAATAGATTATCTGGAAAAATTCCCTCCACCCTTGAAACTTGTCTTAGTTTGGAGCACTTGTATTTGGGGGGTAATTCATTTGAGGGATCGATACAATCCTTGGGGAAGTTAAGAGGTTTAGAAGAAATAGATATTTCACAGAATAACTTTTCTGGGCATATTCCTAATTTTCTCAGCAAGTTTAGATCACTTAAGTATCTCAATATTTCTTATAATGATTTTGAGGGTGAAGTGCCAAGTGAAGGGATTTTTGCAAATGCAAGTCATATTTCAATCATTGGAAATGATAAGCTATGCGGTGGTGTCCAAGATTTACATTTACCTACATGCTCAAAGAAAAGTCCACGTTCATCCAGGAGGTTCCTTTTACTCAAAATAGTAATTCCTGTCACTATTATAATCATATTTGTACTTGTTCTGTTGTATTTTTTCCCTACATGCTTTGTTGTGAAAAAATCAAGAGAGGGAGCATTATCGACATCTTCCTTTGAAGATTGGCAATTACGTATCTCTTATGAAGAACTCCTAAAAGCAACAAATGGGTTTTCTGAGAACAATTTGATCGGTTCGGGTAGCTTTGGCTCTGTGTACAAAGGAGTTCTTTCTAAAAATGGAACAACTGTTGCGGTTAAAGTATTAAACCTTCAACAGCGAGGAGCTTCCAATAGTTTCATTAACGAATGCAATGCTTTGAGAAGCATACGTCATCGTAATCTCCTCAAGATTATCTCTGCTTGCTCAAGCATTGATCATGAAGGGAATGACTTTAAGAGTTTAATTTTTGAGTTCATGTGCAATGGTAATCTGAACCAATGGTTGCATCCTAAAGATGATGTGCAACATCAAAGCAAGAGATTGAGCTTTCTTCAAAGAATAAACATAGCCATTGATGTTGCCTATGCATTAGAATATCTTCATCACCATTGCCAAACACAAATTGTTCACTGTGATATAAAACCAAGCAATATACTCCTTGATGAAGATATGGTAGCCCATGTTGGCGATTTTGGATTGGTGAACTTCCTCTTTGAAGCATCAAACAATCCCTCCAAATCTCAAACCTTATCAGTGGGGCTAAAGGGTTCCATTGGGTACATTCCTCCAGGTAATTTTTCAATTAGATGAAGCACACTTTTGCTCTTTTTTAACATTTTGCATTTATATTAAAATAAAGTAGGGATCATTTCAAAAAGTAAATATACACTCAAGTTTGACACCACTTTTCAAGTGAAGAAAAATGTTTGGCCAATTGGAAGGGGAAAAAATACTTTTTTTTTTTTTCGAAAAAAATAAAAACACCAAAAACAATCCCACATATTCACAAAATTTTATGAAGGGTTATATGTGCCAAAAATGCATAATGCATTAGTGATTAAATTTCAAGCACATAGGACTATTATTTGTTACTATGTATGTATTGATGAATTGTAGAGTATGGGATGGGTGGCCAAGTTTCAACACTAGGAGACATTTACAGCTATGGGATACTCTTGCTAGAGATGTTTATTGGGAAAAGACCAATTGATGAAATGTTTAAAGATGGTCTGAGCATTCACAAGTTCATTGCAATGGCTTTACCCGAACATGTCATGGATATAGTTGACCCATCAATGTTCTTTGAGGAGGATGAAGAAAATGCCAATGATGGCATAGAAGAAAGGCAAATAATCGAAGAAAATCTCCATGTCAATGTCAGTAGCAGTATAAAAGAATGCTTGATATCAGTGTTCCAAATTGGATTGTTGTGTTCTAAAACATCGCTGGATGAACGGATTCCTATAAATGTTGTTGTCAATGAAATAAATGCAATTAGAGACAAATTTCATAAACTTAAGAAGGAAAACAGAAGAAGAAAAGGAAGACGAATGGGCTAGGTATGTTATGTCTTTTTAAAAAAAAAACAATTAATGAACGTACATATTGGTCACTTCCTTATAAGAAAAATGTAATAATAATAGCATACAAATTGTTTTTTTGTTCATGTTGTTGCGAGAAAGTAATTAGTTAGAGTTGTTTCTTTCTACTCTAATTCTATTAGTCCTATAGTTGTTGCATTATTAATTAATTCAATGTGCTTGTCTGTTTTGTAGCATCACCGGATATTTACGAGTTTCGTGCTGGACATAAATTATAGGGACTTTGCAGTTGATATTTACGATGGTGATATTCAACCGTGTGATCTTTACAGTTGACACGCATATTCTGCCTTAACCATTTATGTCTTTGTTTTCCTAATTATCAATGGGAATTTAGATGAATGGCTTAGTGTTATTTTATTTTATTTTATTTTTTTTGAGGAACAAAGACTTTATTTTATTCAAGTTAAATTAGTAATATCTGCTAGTACAACAGAAACAACGTGTCGTGAAACATCTTCCATCCACACAACAAAATCTAATACAGTATATTTAAAGCATAGCAAGCTAGTGTTATTGGTCAATGACTTTTGCTTAAACCATATTTCTATGTTGTTTTAATTTTGGGATGTACTATCCCTCCTTTGGTTTGTTTGTAATATACTATTTCACGGAATCTATGTGGCTTTTCCTATGTCATTTTCTATTCTTGATTGTTTTTTTCAATTTTCTTTTTCCTCTTAATATAGCTAATTAATCACTAAAATACGAATGTGTTTATAAAGAAATCCATCATAATTATCTTTTGGTTTAATTTCCTTGATCTCTCACTCCCTTGGAAGTTTGTACTCTTATAAACTCATCAATATATTGGGTCTCAGTTATCAATTTTATTTAATTCATTAACTTATATTACTCAAACAAGAGTAATTATAAGATGTTCTCGGAACACTACGCACTATTGACATGATGGTCACCCCATAAATATAAGTGCTTGTGAAGGGCAAGAGCTAGGGTTCAAGTTTCTAGGAAAGAGCTTCACACACATATACACTTAAATTAGGCTAAAGTAGAATTTTTATCTTGTATAAAAATAAATAAATAATTACTCTCGAAAGAGTAATGCTACATCCACAAATTATTTTATAACATTTTTACAAACTATTGATATGGCTAGCTTCTTATTAGTTTTATCTAGGCCCACAATTAATATCAATTTTTCATTTATCAATAATCACTCACAATATCAGCAATTTGTAAAAAAATTTGTATCTCTAGCATTATTCCTCTTAGAATACCATAAATATATACTTTTTCCTTTCACATAATAGTGAGTCCCCACTAATTAAATTTATTATAAGATCCACAATTCATATAAGATGAGGGAGTATGCAGCCAATTGAAAGGATCTTCTGATCAATCCAGAGATCATTTCAATTCCATTAGTAATGAGGATTCAGAATATCACACATTGATCAATCAAAGAGAGATTCAATCTCATCATCCATACACAACAAAACAAAAATGGGGGATATGGCAAAATTGGCAGACGCTACGGACTTAATTGGATTAGGCCTTGGTATGGAAACTTACCATGTTGATAGGCCAAGAATATATTGACCCCTTGTGATGAATTAACCAATTAATTTAGCCAATTTAATTAATTAATCCAATTGACATGCAATACACGTGGTAGTACAAACAAATTACCAACTAAGTTAATATGCAGCGAAAAATAAAATTGACACGGTAATTTTTTTACGAATGGGTAAAACCACCGAGGCAAAACCCCACCGAGTGAATTTAAGGTCACCACTCCTGATAATCCACTATTATCACAAAAAGCGATTACAAATAAAAGAATCCTAGTACCTTATACCAACTTATAGCTGAACCCTTACCCCAATACACAATTGGACTTGTTTTATAGTGACAATCTCTCCTTTTAATGCACGACTCCCAATACGTGACTAACTAATTGATGCATGGATCCAAGTACGTGACTAACCACCAACTTGAGAAGGATGTTGGCTGCAAAGTTCTTCAATTCATCACTCGATGAAGATCACGAAGCTCTTTGGTTACAAAACCCTATGTACAAACGCAGCAGCTTCTTGAAGAGGAAGATGAACTAGGGCATATGTCTTTGATCACAATATGCTTGTGAAAAAACTTTGCATTCAGTTGCATCTGCTATGACGACCCTTAAAATAATCCTTATATGTATTTAGGATTGTGAGAAAAGAAAGCCTAAACATGTATCCACGGATTGGAGTGAAATCAGATCTAAAAAACTGAATTTCATAAATCTCGATAGATAGGTTATCTGTCGAGAGCTGTCGAGCATTGGGCTTAAATAACCTTTTAAACCTCGATAAATACTAGTTGTCGAGTTTTAAAATCCAGCACTTCTTCACTTGTTTCTTGGACAGATTTGCATGGCTTTAACACTTCGACTTGAAACATTGTTCCTTGAAGTATTAAGCACATCCTAAATGTACCTAATTACAAGTAAAGTGTGTTTTGTCAAATGATTAGCCAATTCTATATTGACATATGTTCCTAACATGATTCACATATGTCCTAATAATCTCCCCCTTTGGAAATCCATGACAAAACCACAACAAATAAAAGAACATATGAGAGAAGTCATAAATCACTCAACTCATACTCACTTGTTGAATACAATAAAATATATCCTAACACAAACTCTTGAAAAACTTTGCAAAAAGAGAGTTCATGGCAAGAGAGACTTTGACAACCTATATTTTTGAAAAAAATTTAAGCAAAACTTATCACGGCATCTTAGTGTGAAACCGAAATAAAAGATTGCATACAATAAATAAGAAGCATGTGCATAAAGAGAGAAAAGAAACAACATATGGAGAGATAGGTGAAAGAATATAATAACAACCTCAATATATATATATATATATATCAAAATAAATACAAGGTTCGATATCATAAAGAAAGAACAATGTATCTATAAAAGGTAGAAAAGAAAAAAATACATAAGTCCTCACTACATCCCTCAAAAAGAATAAACACTCCCCCTAGCAAAAATATCTCATATAACTAACTCTTCCCCTATGTACATGTCTACTCTCATACCCTGAAACTACTCCTCTTTTTGTCACGAATGACAAAGGGTAAGTCATTGAGAAGCAGTCATCTCATTGTCACCGAAAGAGCTAGAAGCCTCATCTCCATCAGTTGCACCATCAGGGTCACCATCATCGTCCTCGTCCTCAGAAGCCTCTAGAGAATGAGAAGGAGACTCTACGAAGCCACCAAGGCGAGCCTGTCGTCGTGCAATATGACCGACATGGGTGTTCACCTGATACAACTTAGTAGTGAGTGTATCAAGGCGAGCATCTATGCACTGTAGCTGCGTCATGACTGCCTTGAGGGTCACACCACCCGCAGAAGTAGAAGGAGTGAATGTGGATGGAGCGGAAGAAGCCAGAGGATTCGATGTCTAGGTTCGTGGCCGCTTTAGTTGAAGCTGGGCCTCACTCCATCTAACGGTAGCAGCGTCTATGGCATATATCATTGAAAAGTATGGAGACTCTGGATAGGAGATAGACGCATGACGGAGAATCCGCATGGTAGCAAAAGGAAAAATTTGCTTATCATAGGTCGTCATATCCTTATAGACATATATAAGGGAAAATATGAAATGAGAGGGAAAATCTATAGTGAGTCCCTTAGTAAGGGATAACAAAAATCGAGCACAAGGCTCAGTAATCAAATTATAGTGAGAGAAGGGATGTAGAACAAATGTCATCACCATATTCAGGAATCTCGGACCTTTAGCAAAGCTCGAGCAAAGGGTGTTTTGACGTTCACTCCAAGATGAAGGTGTCTCATAGAAGAGAGACAAGAGTTTGTCTTTAGACATGGTCTTAAGATGATCGCAGTCGGGGTATTCAGGATGCGCTACCCTCGGTACACGTAGTACATTGGATATAATATTTGGAGTAACTACAGTGGGCGTACTTTGAACGTGAGTGATGAAGTGAGGTATAAAATAATCAAATTCGTGCATATTGGAATCGAACTCCTGTATGATCACAGAGGGACAAGTGACCTGGATGTCACACAATGACTCCTAAACCCCACTGTAGATGACAGTGGGAAGGTCAGTATAAAAGTTCAATAGAACCACTTAGCATTCCGAATGAATGTCGCATCATGAAAAGTTCTCCAAGAAGTCCTTATAGGCTTTCTCATCACGAAACTGAATGTGAGAGGAAGTAGGATCAGAAGAGGATGCCCCGGAATGAAGAGGGTTTCAAGACAGAGTAGAGTTGCTCTTTTTGGGTTCCATAGAGCAAACTAACCAAAGAAAAAAAAGAAAGAGACACGTAGAAAAGTACCAACACAGATCAATATCAAAATATAGAGAAATGGAGGTATGTATGCATGAACATGTGACATGCAACCGTAAAAACATCATAGGCTCAGCCCAATCCAATCCTACCAGGACACATGATTTCAACATATTAAGCACACATCTATAATGCATGAAATATTTTTAAAATGCAAATGTGATGCAATGCGTGAACATTTAGGATCATTTAAACAAAACCCATCCCAAAAACTTTGCAAAAACCTCATCAATTTTGAAAAACCTAAATTTGTTTTCAAAAACCTAGATCTATATGAATGAAATGCATGAAAAAAAGTGACAATAAGATCTTAACAATGAAGGAAGAATCAATCTAGGCCAAAAATCACTTGGGTAAGAGGTTTAGAGTGAGAGAGAGGTGTTAGGGAAGGTAAGGAGTCAAAAAGAGTGGAGAGAGATCGAGAAAAGTGAGAAAGAAATCGCGCTAAAGCTTTATGTAGAAATCTACGATTGTCAATGGATTGAGAGGTATTGAAAGGTGTCAAGATTTAAATTTCAATAGATACAACTATCGAGAAGCTATCGAGAAGTGTCCACAGCAAAAAGACCTCGATGGATTGAGAAGCTATACAGCAGCTATTGAGGAGACAAAAACCTTCTCGATGGATTAAGAAGCTATCGAGAAACTATCGAGAATGATTCTTAAGAACCTCGATGGATTGAAAATGCTATAAGAGTTGTCGAGAAAGGAAACTCAAGAGCTCGATAGATAGCATAGCTATCAAGAGGTGTCCAGCAACTATCGAGATTGCTTAAAAATGATTTTTCAAGAAAAGAAAAACACAGATATGAATGCAATCAAGCATGCTCTCAACCAAGGATCCAAACAACATTTTAAGCTCTCCAAAACATCTCTCAACAAAAAAAAAAAAAAAAAAAAAAAAATCAACATATAGATCCAAAACACACACACACACACACGCACACTAAACAAGTCTAATCAATTTTATATTTCAAAAACAAGTCAAGACAGTTTAGTGAGCATACATTAACATGTGTATTCTTTATAATGGCCAAATCACATTGTACCTACACAAGTATCAAAAGGAGAAAAGAATATTGTGTGTTGTGTGTGAAAAACATCACAAGATTGCATGAGTGTCTAAATGTTATGACGATTTGAGATATGAGAAAATCACTTTAACTCACACACAATCATAATTGCTTAATGGGGACTATCACCTTCGAGATACATCCTATAACTCCCACATTTCCTAGAATACACACTTGCAATCATATATAAAGCATTTTTATTCTTTTTGCTTTTATTTTCTTTGCATGTGTTTTTTAAGCAAATCATGCATGGACATATAAAAGAGAGAAAATAAATACCCAATTATGTTAAGCTTTTGACATGCCAAAGCATACAGATGTCATTTCATGATTAGCGGGCAACAATGGTGAGATGGTTATTTATGCATTTCTCTAAGGATTTTTCTAGTCCTTCCTGTCAAAAAGAGTGATACCAGTGTTAAGTACAAGAGATTACTTAATCTTTCTTATCACAAACATGAGCCACAAAGCTCACTTGCTTAGTTGTGCATAGAGATGCTCATCTAAGCTACAAACGATACAAAGTTTAGAAAATTTTGTTTCAATGGTCATCCAAGGTACACAAAACACACACTGTTTTTGTATTTTTCTGATTTTTCAAAAAAAAAAAATTATTTTTATGAAAAACAAAATAAAGCAAAACTGAAAACAAACAAACAAAAATATGTTAAATAAACTAAAACATAAAACTAGACTGGCTCCAAAACAAGAAAACAAAAACACACAAGTAATGCATAATCAAAAACAAGAAAGGGGAAAGAGAGAGAGAAAGTGACTAAATCACTTGGAGCCTTTTTCCTTCCACGCTTCGAAGGGACCCTTCCGTTTTGCAAACCCTTGATCCGATGATGAGGGAGAAGAATTGAAACCATTCAAGTTTGAAAGGAATATGAGGGCTTTGAGAAGATCTCCAAGAGGAGCAAAAGAGGAAGGAAACTGATTCTGGTTTCCCAATGAGATCATAATGTTGCTCTGCTAAGTGGCTAACCACTTATAGCAATTAGGTCAAGTATGTCTAGTCACTCCATAGTGATGGCAAAGATACTATTTCTTCAGTTTAGGCTTTTGGGTATCTCCCTTCTTAGCCCTAGGGTTTTTAGTCTCTTTCTTATCAAGTTTAGCGGGTGCTCCTAAGATAGATTTACCCTTGTCTATGTTCTCACTAGCTAACATAGTTTTGACGTCATTGTTCTCAGATTCAACATTATTAGCAGGTGAAACAAAAACAATAGTACTAGAAGAAGCAATATTAGAAGAAGAGAAATCATACCCTAAATCGGTTCGATCGGAAGCATATTTTTGAAAGCTGAGCATCTTGTCAAACTTTGCACTTTGAAATCCTCTCCCACTGAACTCTAACTTGAACCAACTCTGCTTCAAGCTTCTTAGTCTTCTCAACTAAGAAATCATTCTCAAATATCAGTGCTCCAATAGTCTAATTGGCTTCATCAAACTTCATGGAGATTTCTTCTTGTTTGAGCTCCACATCACTGAGCTTCTTAGTGGCCAACTTATACAACTTCTCATGCTTTTCTAAGACCTTGTATAACTTTGCACAGGCTGTGTGGATGTCATCCTGTTCATCCTTCTTTTCTATAAAGTTGTTATTTACAACTATGTATTTTGTTGGCTTTTATTCCGTGCCAAATTTGATTGTAATCACTTTCAATCATTCATACCCTGTATTTATTGTGGGATTTGTTGTAAGGGATGTGTGATAGAGCAAGTGTGTGAAGACTCAAGCATTTGGAGGCTGAAGGATTCTCGCGGGTATGTCGCAACTTAGCTTCCCGCGAAGTGAAACATGTGCCATACACTTGCTGGAATGCGAAGAGTCAGGCCAGGTGGAGACAGCTGTGTCTCGTGAGTATCTCGTAGTTAAGGCCTTCCCGTGGGACACCCGCGAGACAATCTGTTCTGCCAGCCTGTACTGATTGACTCACACTTTTTGCACCTATCCTATATATACCCTCTTTACCCACAAATGTTGAGGAATGCTTCAGAGTGAAAACCCTAGCCAAACACATTAGGAATTAGAGATTGTCATCCCCACCTTTCTCTATACACTTGCTTGTGGTATTTCCTCAACTCTTCCCTCTCCATTTCCATACCATTGAGAGGTTGATAGCCCAAACACTTACCTCACCCTTTGAGTGTGTTGAGTGACATTTTGGTGCTGCTGGGAAGCATTGGAAGAAGCTTGGAATGGCAGATGCAACATAGAGCTTGTTGCAGGATCCAGAGAGCTAGACAAGACACGGTTCCGAGAAACCTTGTTGGAGTAGGAGCTTGGAGGGCTTAGGTGCATCGGGTAGATTAGGCTTGGAGAGTCTCTTGCTAACCCATGTATCCCAACTGATTGTCTAGTAGATTGATTTCCGCTTGGAGGGCGGCGGAGAGGTTTTTCGCCAAGTTCTTCGGTTTCCTCTTCGAAAACACGTCTTGGTGTTTTCTGTGTTTGCATCTCTCTTCCCTACTCTTTTATATTCCATTACTGCTGTGTTGCTTAGTTTATGGATTAGAGTAGCTTATTTGTTCATCTGCTCGCATTTACACTATTCCACACTTTGTATTAAGTTAGTGTAAAATCTATCGAGCCGTAACTTTAATTGGGGGGTTCTAAATTGCTCGTGTTTTCAACACATTTTCGAGATTTCAATTGGTATTAGAGCGGGTACACTTGCTATGGTTTTAATACCTAAGTGTGATCCTAGACCCTTTGGTGTGTTTTTGAAAAAGTGATTTAGTAAAAACCACCATGAAGGATTGTAAGAGTGATTGTGAAAATGACTCAATGAGCATATTTGAAGACTGTTCCAGTAATGCGCTCTTAGAGTTGTTTAAATCAAAGAAACATGCTAGAATTTTCTGTCACATGCTGAAATCCTTAGTTCATAGGAACCATGATATACATAATAGCCTATGTGAGTCAAAGTCCTTAGTCTATGAATATGAGAGAAGAAATAGGCAGTTATGTTGAATGGTTTTAGACCCCTTAAAACACATCCAGATTGGTTAGCCTAGATTAATTAGCCAAGTTGTTACTTAGTCAAATTATGCAATTCTAGGTTAAAGCAATCAAATAATCATATCAAGATATAAAGCAGCGGAAAATAAATGAACACAAGATATGATGACCCAGGAAACCACACAGTAAAAACCTGGGGAGGATTTGACCTAGCTATCCTCAAGGTAAACCTGAATCCACTATGCGAAAGAATTGAAGTTCATACAGAAGAACTACAAGCTCCCCGCTTGACTTCCTAATGCTACCCACCAGTAGAACTTACTGACACGACCACGTGTAAGCTCCGAATCCACGGACTCCTTCTTTCTTGGATTCTTCAATCAGCTACAAGCACCCCTGCTTGATATTCTTTAAGCTTCAATGGTAGCAACCAAGTTGATCATCAAGATGTAGATAAGATCTCCAACTTGAAAACCCTAAGCTTTGTGTAAAGGAAAGCTCCTCTAGATCTCACAAGAGATTTATGATAAGTGTAATTTTTACATGATTTTTATTATCCTCTTATTTATTAAAATTGTTAGTTTTCCTTTATTTCTTTTGATTTGATTTGATTTTTTTTATTTATATTTATCTATTCATTTGTGCTTTGAAGGAATGAGAAGTGCAAGGAATCAAAGGAATTTTGTACAAAATCCAAGTCCAATTCAGATTAGGATTCCAGCCTGCACATCCGTTAGTATTTTCAGCATAACTTTGGGCTCAGATATCCAATCGAGATGATTCAAGTTGGGCTAGAAATTTAACTTAAAGGGCTACAACTTTGTAGTTTACCAAAAGTCCGAATTCTGACATTAAATGGGCCAAAATCGTCGGTTAAGTGAAGCCTAAAAATCTGGGATTTTCTCCAAACGGGAATAGGATTCCTTGACCTATTTAAAGGCTCTTTAGGGTAAAAAGAAAAGAGAAAGGAGAGAAAACCTGAGAGGAAAAGGGGGCTGCCGCATTGAAGATTTTTCTTTTAGGAGTCTTTCTGAAGAGGAGGATCTGAGGGCAAAGGCGAGAGCTTCATGTTGATCAACTATCAGATGAAAGACATAAGTTTTATTTGTTTTCTTTTCAGTTTTATTATGAACTAAATTTTATTTTCTAGAGCGTTGATGTAGTCTAGCAATGAACACACAATTTATATTCTGAATTATTTTATTTTTAATATTTCCATGATTGAGTGTTTAATTCTTATTCTTAATGCTTACTATTTTTTACGAATTATGGTTTGATCAATTGAATTACAATGAGACCGAGAGGTGATTTGTTATTTTAGTTCTAGAATTAAATACCATTAGTTGAGCGAAAGTAGAGATGCTTTACCGCGACTAGTGTGATTTTTCAAAAAAATTCAAAGTACGTAATGAGTCTCCAATTAATTAAATTCACATAGAGATATGGAATTGTTAGTTGAAGATATTTTTAATATTATTCGAGACAAGATATTGAATACTTAAGGAATTTTTAATCATCAACGGGAGATTATTAGAATTTAATAATTAGGAAGAATAAATTGTGTGGGATTTGTTAGGTGAAATCAACTGCTCTAGATCCATTCTTATCATATTTTTACACTTTTAGATTTTACGCTTTGTTAATTTTTTATTCATAGATTTATTTTTATTAAATAGTTTAATTTAATTCAAATAGTAGAACGTTCCATCTATTTTCGATTTTCCAAATAGTACTTAATTTAGTAAATTTTGGTATACAATAACATAGTTAATCCCTGTGGGTTCGACATTCGTTTTCTAAAAACACTTTACTACTTGTTACGATTCTGTGCGCTTGCAGATTATTTTACGTGAACAATTTACACAAAACAGCAATGTATGAGCAACAATACAACTGGAGCAACCCTCAAAAACGTGGCTAGGGTTTAGTTTATATACCTAGGGTAAAAACATAAAACCCTAAACGTTTAATGAAGTAGGGCTGAGTTGGAAATTCTGCAGAAAAGTCAACCTGTGCGATTTTCAATCGATTGAGTCTATTCTTCGATCGATCGAGCCAGGCCGAAAGTCCCAAGTACTTCTGCAGCCACTCGATTCCAACTTTACAATAATAAACCAACTTTGAGCAAGCCTAAACAAGACTAAATACATTGTTTTGATCATGGTTTGCCAACATTACAAATTAGAGTTCTAAATACATAAAATCCTAAGACCTTAGAACCTAACAAAATCCCTTTTTGGCAATCCGTGACAAAACCCTAATTAAAAGCTCAAAGTTTTACAAGTAAAAAGCCATTTACAAAGAAATGCTCATAAACTTCAAATTCAGCCTAACTACTATCCATCGGTTGCAAGTGTAGACAGCAGCTTAGTTGAATCAACCTATATATTCCTGAAATACTCAACAAACGCATAAACGCATGTGTGACAGAAAAGAGTAAAACAACAGGTATAACATTCTTGTAAGATTCACACAACACAAAATAAAGACATATATGAATAATCAACTCATAAATATAAATCAATAAGCAGTGAATCACAAATCAACAAGAATCAATAAAAAACATGTATATCAATCAATGTTACTCCCCCTAACATAAATATCTCCAAAAATGATATACAAAGTGAAGCACCTAGATACAATCTAGAAACTCCACAAGCTCCTCTAAAACAAAAAAAAAATCTCCCCCTAACAACAAAAACTCTCAACAAGTCAAAAAAATCTCCCCCTAACAACAAAAACTCTCAACAAGTCAAAACTCCACTCCCCCTTTTTGTGACAGAATGCCAAAGAGCAATCATGAGTCGCCATCAAAAGGAGGTGGTGAGGGTGAATGAAGACGCGCTAAATCAGCTCGGAGAGCACGAATCTCATCGAGTAAGTCCACCAAAATCTGACCATGAGCCGCCTGAACGGTCACAACAGTCTCCAGAGTACGACGAACATCAAAGTCGGTCGAAGGAGGTGGAGGAACATCAGCAGCAGCAGCAGCATCACCAACTGGATCAGGAACATCCTCACCAGCAGTACCTGTAGAAGAAGAAGGAGGAGGTGCGCTATTAGACAGCTCAGACCTAGGGTGTTTAGAACCAGCTCGAAGATGAGCGGCCCTCCGTCTAAGAAAAGACGCACCTATGGGAGCTATCACATGAACGGGCTCAGAGGAAGGGAAGTCACTAAGGTCAAGATGGAGCAAAATCCTATGAATAAAAATAGGATGAACAAAGGCATGAGAAGAAGATGAACTCCTATAAACATCGTTCAAAGAACGAAGAAAGAGATGAGGAAAACAAATAGGAGCATCAGTAACCAGAGCGTGCAAAAATACACACCTCTCAAGAGGAATGGTGTGAACATGAGAAATGGGCCAGATGGAATGACAAGCTATCCTAAAGAACAGATAGTGCAACCCGGGAGCTCAGTAGAAGTGATCCTAGAATCAGAACCCCACTGGACAGAAGTCCCAGTGATGAAAGACAAAACGTCGCTCAGCTCAGGAGACTCGTCATATGGATAGATAGGATCCCTAACCAACGGTACCCCTAGAGCATCAGCCACTACCTGAGGAGTAATGGTGTACCCTACACCTCGTATCCAACTCTTTACTAAAGTGTTGGAATCATAGATGTGGATAGAGATGTTCGAATAGAACTCTCTAATCAAGGCAGACGGTAGAGGAGGATCAGAAATGTCCAACAGAGGTAACCAGCCCCGACGCTCAAAGTTTGCCTTAATGGCAGGATTTAGCTCATCTAACAGAACAGAACGTTCAGCCCAAATTTTCCTCTTAAGGTTAAGTTTCTCAAAAAGCTCTTGGTTTTTCTCACTCGGAAACCTCTCACGATCAAAGGAAGGAGGGGATGGAGAGGAAGAGGGAATGGACCTATGGGCTCTAGTCTTCCTAGGCATGATGCTAAGGAAAGGACAGAGACACAAAAGAGAAAACCAAAAGAAAACACAAGAAAAACAAGACCAAGGGCAGACTGCAAGTTAGCAACAAAAATAATCGAATGAAAATCTATATGATGCATGAACAGATACAATGCCATGATGCATATACTAATGTAGTGAGCAATTAAGTTTAATTGAGATTAAATTGACAAAATTGGCTTGAGCAGGGAATTTCTTAACAAAAACCCCAAAAATTGAAAACCACTTGAAAATTTTTAAAACAAATTGATGAATTGAGCATTACAAAACACAACAATAAGATTATAATGCTTAATTTCATCAATACAACAAGCCAATTTCATCAAATTCTACCCAATTTAACAAAATCCCCAAATCGGATCAAATAGAAACCCTAGATTTTTCAATTTTTCACCAAACTCAAAATTGATCAAATTAAACTATTAAGATCATGTCTATAGCATGTCCCCACAAAAACCCATTGATCAATTTCACAAAATTGGGCTTGAATCAACAGAAATCCCAAAAAGAAAAAGTTCTGAAAATTTGAGCATAAATGCATGAAAAATGCATGAAATATGTAAATAAACTCAAAAAGAAAGGACAAAACAGACTTACCGGCTTGAGGAAAGAGAGATTTTGCAAAAACTTCGGAGGAAAACGACAAAAATCACTATGTGGAGCCTTGCCTCGTCGGAGAGAGAAAATGAAAAGTTTAAAAAAGTACTTTGAAAAAGTCATATCTGAACTTAAAAAAAAGCTTTTCCACGATCTTCGATCGATCGAAAATTACATTCGATCGATCGAATGAAACAGTCATTTTAGAACAAACGAAAGCACTTTTTCGATCGATCAAAAAACAGACTGGATCGATCGAAATGGGTAGAGGCTCACTAAAGTTTGAAAAAAAAATCCATGAGTATGAGATGGAATGCTTTTTCAAAAACCCAAAATTTTTAAACCCAAATTATGTCAAAAACAAGTTTCAATCATTCTCCCATTGAATTTTCTCAAGCAACAAAAATGTTGTGCACAAATCTCAAGATATTTTCAAACTTGGTTGGTCAGACCAAAAACACACACACTAGCATGTACAGTGTTTAACAAAGAGTAACTTGTGTAGTGTGTGATACTAGCAAAAACTTGAGATACATGTGAGGTGATATGTGAATAGCAATCAAACACAAAGTTTACACAATTCATCACATAGAATTTAAAAGAGACTATCACCTAAAGAGTTACATCCTATAACTCTCACATCTCCTAGAACAAAAACTTGCAATCATGTAAGTTTCTTGCATTTTTTTTGCCTCTTATTTGTATGAGATGACATTCAGCCTAATAGTACACACCGGTTTGAATTAAGTGAAATGGCATCAAGCCTAATAGTACACACCAGTTTTAATTTAATTTGAGACTACACCTTATGTTCTTTTTGTGCATGTGCTACACTTTCTCGAGCACAGAATCTTATGATATGCACTAAGGTGTTCATGATTAACTAGTGAACAGTGGTGAGATGGTTATTTATGCCTTTCTCAAAAGGATCAAGTCCGTCAGTCATATAGCATGTGACTTCATGATTAAGACAAAGTGATTAAGAACCATACACATCTTTCCCACACAACATGCACTACAAAGCTTCAACTAGTCAAGTGCAATAAATAAGTTCATCAACGTTAAACAAGGCACACAAGACATGACATGTGTAAAAAGATAGACTAACCTTGTTTCTCAAAGATCAAGAAAAATAGTGTCAAACATAATTTTTGCTTTCTCTCTTTTTTTTTTATATAAGAGAAAACAAATAAATCCTAGAATGAAATGCATGAATGTAATGCAATGCAAATCCTAGAACAAAACAAAAGAAAACACAAAAACCAAAGAACAATGGTCACAGAGGAATGAGCAATGAAGCACAAGGACCATGTCAGAAAGACTCAATTAGGTCGAGTCTTTTGCATCCAAAACCTTTTAGATGCATCACGAGCATTGGAGTTCTTATTCACATTCGAGTGATTTCCAACTCCAGGATTGGAATAAAGGTTCAAAGCCTTTACCAATTCACCAATAAGTGCCATAGGATCTTGTGCTTGTGACACAGACACTTTTGGTTTGTTTGCTCTCTTAGTAGCTTGAAGCTTGTAACAGTTAGGACGAATGTGTCTAGACTTACCACAAAAATGATAGACCCAAGCAAGTTTACCATGTATCTTGTCCTTAGAAAAGGTAGGTTTAGTTTCTCTCAGATTAACCCTATTCTTCTTAAGAGGTGAAACTTCTACGAGTTTGACTACCTCACTCACAGGTGGTTTGACAGTTTCACTCACAACCTCACTCACGGAAGGTTTAGAAGAAGAAGAAGGAACAAAATTTGTGGAATGCGGTGCAGAGTCAAAGATGCTTTCAACATAACCTAACCCAGATTTATCAGAATGATACTTTTGAACATTCAGCATGTGATCAAGTTTAGAACTAGCAGATCTAGCAACAGATAAATCATGTTCCAAAGTTTTAACTTTATCAAGCAAAAGCATGTTCTCAGATTTAACATTGTTCAAAAGATCATTAGCATCAAATAGTTTAACAAGCAAATTTTTCTTTTTAAGCTCAAGAGAATCAATTTTCTTCAGGCCAAGTTCTACATTCATAGCATTCCTAGCAGCAATTTTGCAGAGTTTATTGTAGGCCTCTTGAAGATCTGCATCCTTAGAGAGTTCCCCATTAGAAGGGTTCTCTTCAACAGATATGCTTTCATTGACTACAGCAGTAGCAGTGAAAGCAATGAAGTTTCCATCCTCATCACATCCGGACTCATCATTGGAAACCTCATTATCGCTAAGGGTTGCAGCCATAGCTTTACCCTTAGTCCTTAAGAATGTAGGACATTCAGATTTCACATGACCATACCCTTGACAACCAAAACACTGAGGACCCAAAGAATTATTTGAAGACTGACCAACTTTTTCTTTTGGTTTTTCAAGGTTATTAACCTTAGTGGGATCATTCTTCCTAAAATTTCTAGGTTCAGCAATGTATGTACCTCTTGCCTTTCTATTAGTATTTCTAAGAAAGTTTTTGAAATTTCTGGCAAGATAGGCAATCTCTGTAGCAGAGAGCTCATCATCAAATCCACCACTATCAACATCATCAACTGACTTAAGAGCCATTGATTTGGATTTGTTCACTTTAGGTAGGTCAGACTCATAGGACTGAAGAGATCCTACAAGCTCATCAACAGGAATGGAGTCCACATCCTTGCTTTCAGTGATAGCAGTCACTTTGGGTCTAAAGTCTTCAGTTAAGGATCTAAGTATCTTTCTAACAATTTTAGGTTGATCATAGACTTCACCCAAATTAAAAGCAGAATTGACAATATCATTTAATTTAGCATAGAATTCATCAAAAGATTCATCATCAGACATTCTAAGGCTTTCAAATCTAGAGGTCAATTGTTGCAATTTATTGATCTTAACTGCCTTTGTACCTTCATGCACAGTCTGGAGGATTTTCCAAGCAATATGAGCAATCTCAACATTAAAGATCCTCTTAAATTCCTCCATGGAAACAGCGTTGAAGATGGCATTCATAACTTTGCTATTGAAGCCAGCTACTTCTTTTTCAGAAGTTTGCCACTCACTCACAGGAGTAGTGGGCTTCTCCCATCCGTACTCAACGGAATTCCAGACTCTCTCATCAATGGATTTCAGGAATGCTTTCATCCTTACTTTCCAATAAGCATAGTTGTTCCCATCAAAGTGAGGAGGAACAAACAGAGAGTGTCCATGCTCCATGACAACAGGGGTCAAGGATCAGTTCAGAGATTAAGAAATCTCCAACAAAAGAGCTACCTGCTCTGATACCACTTGAACAGTTTTAGACCCCTTAAAACACAACCAGATTGGTTAGCCTAGATTAATTAGCCAAGTTGTTACTTAGTCAAATTATACAATTCTAGGTTAAAGCAATCAAATAATCATATCAAGATATAAAGTAGCGGAAAATAAATGAACACAAGATATGATGACCCAGGAAACCACACGGTAAAAACCTGGGGAGGATTTGACCTAGTTATTCTCAAGGTAAACCTGAATCCACTATGCGAAAGAATCGAAGTTCATACAGAAGGACTACAAGGTCCCCGCTTGACTTCCTAATACTACCCACCAGTAGAACTTACTGACACGACCACGTGCAAGCTCCGAATCCACGGACTCCTTCTTTCTTGGATTCTTCAATCAGCTACAAGCATCCCCGCTTGATATTCTTTAAACTTCAATGGTAGCAACCAAGTTGATCATCAAGATGTAGATAAGATCTCCAACTTGAAAACCCTAAGTTTTGTGTAAAGGAAAGCTCCTTTAGATCTCACAAGAGATTTACACAAAACAGCAATGTATGAGCAACAATACGACTAGAGCAACCCTCAAAAACGTGGCTAGGGTTTAGTTTATATACCTAGGGTAAAAACATAAAACCCTAAATGTTTAATGAAGTAGGGCTGAGTTGGAAATTCTGCAGAAAAGTTAACCTGTGCGATTTTCGATCGATCGAGTCTATTCTTCGATCGATCGAACCAGGCCGAAAGTCCCAAGTACTTCTGCAGCCACTCGATTCCAACTTTACAATAATAAACCAACTTTGAGCAAGCCTAAACAAGACTAAATACATTGTTTTGATCATGGTTTGCCAACATTACAAATTAGAGTTCTAAATACATAAAATCCTAATACCTTAGAACCTAACATATGTGATAAAATTGATCGTTTAAAAAGGAAACTTCACTCATCCGTGAATGAAATAAGGAAAAATGATTCGTGCTTTAATGGTCAAGAGTGTCTCTCTCATGCGTGTCTTTTTGTTCATACCGCATTGAAAGTTTTTAACTCATGTTTTTGGTATCTCGACAGTGGGTGCTCAAGGCATATGACTGGAGAAAAGCTCTGTTCAAAACTCTTAAAGAGAAGGAAGATGGATTTGTGACACTTGGAGATGGTAGTCATTCACAGGTTCTTGGAAAGGGAACGGTGGATATTCCGGGACTGCCTTTGCTGATTGATGTGCTGTATATTAAAGGATTAAAAGTGAACTTGCTGAGTATCACTCAGATTTGTGATGAGGATTTCTTAGTCCAATTTTCAAAGAAAGGGTGTCTAATCTTGAATGAAGGAGGTGTTCAAGTTCTGAAGGGACTAAGGACCACCGATAATTGTTATGGAGTTATTCCCAAACCCAGCATAGCTTGTCGGAGTGCTCGGGTAAATCTCTTAGAGTTGTGGCATCAACGGCTTGGACATGCAAATTACAAACAAGTGGCAAAAGTCTTGAAGCTTGAGGCTGTGGTTGGTCTACCTAAGTTTGGGAAAATTGAGAAGAATGTTTGTCGTCCATGTCAATTGGGGAAACAAACAAAGTCAAGCCATCCTAAAGTGAATGTGGTCGCAACTTCTCGCCCGTTAGAATTACTGCATGTGGATTTGATGGGTCCTACAATAACAGAAAGCATGGGTGGAAAGCGCTACATTATGGTGGTAGTTAACGATTTCTCAAGGTACTTTTGGGTGGACTTTCTTAGAGAGAAATCGGAAGCATGTGACAAGATGGAAAAATTGTGCAAGAGACTAATGAATGAAAAGGGAGTACCTATCATCAAAATCAGGAGTGACCATGGGAAAGAGTTTGAAAATGCAAAGTTTAAAGCATTTTGCAATGAACACGGTATCAAGAAGGAATTCTCAGCTCCAAAGACTCCACAACAGAATGGAGTAGTTGAAAGGAAGAACCAGGTGATTCAAGAAATGGCTCGAGTAATGTTACTCAACAAAAACCTTCCACGGAAGTTTTGGGCTGAAGCTGTGAACACTTCATGCCACATTGGGAATAGGATTTACTTCCAATCAGGAACGAAGAAGACATCGTATGAAATTTGGAGAGAAAAGAAGCTGAATGTGAAATATTTTCGAATATTTGGGAGCAAATGTTATATTCTCAATGATAGAGAGAATCCCGAAAAATTTGATGCTAAAAGTGATGAAGGGATATTTCTAGGTTATTCACTAAATAGCCAAGCATATAGGGTGTTCAATAAGCGCACTAAGACGGTAATGGAGTCAATAAATGTGGTCATTGATGACACCATATCTGAAAAGGAAAGAGATGATGGTAAATGATCGATCCTGAAGAAGGAGGAGGTTGAGGACAACATGTCACAAGATGATGATATTGAGATAGAATCACCAGAAAAAGAGTCCACACCTCCTATACCAAGAAGGGAGACTAGATCAACACAAGGGCCCTCTAGCCCTCTCACCCCTCCGGAAGTTCGACCTCCGATCTCTCGAGATGAAGAACCTTCTACCTCCAAGAGACCGTCATCAAGGGTAACTCTTAATCATCCATCAAGTAATATCATTGGTGATGTAAATGAGGGTCTTCATTTGAGAAAAGGTCCAAAATACAGTGCGAATCATGTGACGTACAATTTTTATCTTGCTCAATTCGAACCCAAGAAGGTAGAGGAAGCTCTTAGCGATGAGAATTGGATAGAGTCCATGCATCAAGAACTACATCAGTTTGTTAGAAATGATGTATGGGAACTGGTTCCAAGGCCCAAAGATACCCATGTGATTGGCACCAAGTGGATCTTCAATAACAAAACTAATGAGGATGGTGAGGTTGTTCGAAACAAGTCTAGGCTGGTAGCTCAAGGATATACTTAAGTGGAAGGCATAGATTTTGATGATTCGTTTGCACCAGTAGCTAGACTAGAGTCGATTCGTATTCTACTGTCTATATCATGTGTTATGGATTTCAAACTGTATCAAATCGATGTGAAAAGTGCATTTCTGAATGGCTTTCTAAATGAAGAAGTTTTCGTTGAGCAATCAAAGGGATTTCAAGATCCTCACTTTCCGGATCATGTGCTAAGGTTGAAGAAAGCATTGTATGGGCTGAAACAAGCACCAAGATCATGGTATAATCGTCTCACAACATACTTGTTGGATCGTGGATTCAAAAGAGGCCAAGCTAATCGAACATTGTTTGTAAAGAGAGATGAGAAGTCTCTTCTAGTGGCTCAAGTATATGTGGATGATATTGTCTTTGGATCCACAGTTGATCATTTGGCTCATGAATTCTCTGAAGAAATGAAAAGGGAGTTTGAGATGAGTATGGTAGGGGAGCTGAACTATTTCCTAGGGCTTCAACAGAAACAACGGAAAGATGGGATATTCATATCTCAAGAGAAATATGCCAAAAATCTTGTTAAAAGATTTGGACTAGACTCTAAGAAACACACTTCCACTCCAATGAGCTCCTCATCAAAGCTGAGTCGGGATGCAGTAGGAATAGAAGTGGATCCAACGCTCTATCGAAGCATGATAGGCAGTCTCTTATATCTCACTGCTAGCAAACCAGACATTGCCTTCAGTGTAGGCGTATGTGCTCGATTTCAGGTAGCCCCCAAAGAGTCACATTTAACAGCAGTCAAAAGAATTATCCGCTACATAAATGGCACCTCTGATTATGGAATTTGGTACTCAAGAGATTCAAATGAGTGCTTAGTTGGATATTCTGATGCTGATTGGGTCGGTTGCATTGATGATAGAAAAAGTACTTCTGGTGGATGCTATTACCTTGGAAACAACTTGGTGTCATGGATGAGCAAAAAGCAGAATTCATTTTCTTTATCAACAGCCGAAGCTAAATACATTGTTGCTGCAAGTTGCTGTGCTCAATTACTATGGATGAAGAAGCTTCTTCATGATTATGGAATCACTCAAGACACGATGTGTGTATATTGTGATAATACAAGTGCCATAAATTTGTCAAAGAATCCTGTTCAACACTCGAAATCAAAACATATCGAGATTCGGTATCATTTCATTCGAGATTTGGTGAGGAAAGGACTGTGTACTTAGAGTTCATCAACACTGAGAATCAGAAGGCAGACATATTTACTAAACCTCTAGATGGCCCAAAGTTTGAATCTTTGCATAAGACCATCGGTGTCGGTATCATTCCCTGAACTCTATTTCTTGTGTGAACCTATACTACTCTTTGTTGCATACTTGTTGTTGTGGTTCCACATGTTTGGTTTCTAGTAGTCCCTCCTTTATCTGTTTTTGGTTTGTACTAGCTATTTTCTTGTTGATTTTACTTTTCTTGTTCTGTTTTGGGTGTGTTCAAAAAATTTAAAAACCCATAAAAATTGAAAAATCTCAAAAGTTTGATCACTTGTTTTGTGTATGTCACATGTGAGTTTGGCCTAGTACCTTCGTACTTATGGCGTAGTGCATTTACAATCTTGGTTTGTCCTGTATGCACTCATTTCTTTGTGGGAGAAATCTTGAACACTATGTGTGACTGTTGTAAATAGATCTTCAAGCTTGTCATGAATAATTGGTCAATAGTCTTGTTGGTCTTGATACTTGCATAGACTTGTGTCTATATCTCTTCCCACTTTATTTTTATGTTTTGCAAAAAGAGCTCACCAAATGTAAATCTCCAAATGAAAAGAGATATTGAGTTGCAAAAGTCTGTCGCACACACTAGTATTCGACTAGGAAAAAGGGAAAGCGACTCTTCTTAATGTGTTTTATATGGTGCTCAAAAAGCCAAAGGCTAATCATCAATGTTGAAATATCATAAATTTCAAGCACCAATCTCAAAATGAGATGCTCTTGTCCAAACAAAATTAATTGGACCTACTATTATGCCTTTTGTAGAAGCCAAATGAAAAGCTTCTAAGTTTTGTATTCAATGTGTGGGAGGTCATATATACTCATTTCTATAATGGAGATTGTCCACTTGATTTCGTATTAGTTGTGTATGACTCGATTGAATTGATCATTGAAGCTTCGCTTTGGTCTATAGACTATTCCATATTTGATACTCACACACAACACACAAGACTTTGTTTCAATCAATGTCTATCTCATTTGTGTGATTGTACATGTTCAAATGTGATGTGTATGCTCAAGAACTGGTTGATCAAACCCAAAAATATTTTTGAGTGTTTTATTTGTTTTTGGAAGTGATTTTATACTTTCGTGTCTTTTGTTTTTGTTCAAAATGCATTTTTATGTTTTACTTCAAAAACTGGTTCAGGGGCAGTTTTGCGAGAAGCTCATGACTTAGAGCTTCCCGCGAAAAGGGCTTGAGGGAAATAAGTGTTCATCTTGTCACACAGAAACTTTCGCGACTGTCTCGCGACCAACAGCTTCTCGCGAAATGCTGTTTGGCCAAAAATTGGATTTTTTCAAAATTCAGACAGAAACTCTCGCGACTGTGTCGCTACTTAAAGCTTCTCGCGAAAGCTTCTGTGCTTCAGTGGCCATTTTCGCGGTTGTCTCGCGACTGTGTCGCTACTCTCTAACCTGCGAAAAACGCGTGTTTTCAGTTTTATATTGCTGATGTGACAATTTTTCAAATCAAAACGTTTTCCCTCTCTCAAACTCCTTCGAACCCTTTTCAACCCAAATCACTATTCCATTCAATCCCCTTCAATCCAAGCATCTTTTCTGCATTTTCCTCTACAAGGTATGTTTCATAAACAATTCTTTTTTAGTTTTTGCTTAGATTATGCAGATTTTTTTGTTAGGGTTTTGATATTTGGAGATTTTCGAAAATTTGGGTTGGTTTTCAAAATTAGGTGTATTTTTGTCAAATCTTTTAATTGGGTTGTGTCCCATTTGATGTTTGTGTATCTATGTTGGCCCCTTGTGGCATTTTCACATGTATTTAGGCTAGTTTTTGCCATGATCATGCATTGCTCATACTTAGAATGTTTTTATGCACATGAGGTGTTTGCTAAAATGTCCGAGTGACATTTTTGTGCCTAATTTATTTCATGTGAGTTCCATTTTTTTTAATTTCCATATGTTTAACCTTACTTTACTTGCTTTGGTCTATGTTCATGTGTTTCCTACACTTTGCTCATGATGCACTCACTAGGCACACACCTAGGCACCCTCTAGGCACACCCCCATGCATCTCATGCTGCACACACATGCACCAGCATATGCACACAGATGCACACATATGCATAGTTACTTCTGTCATGCACTGTGCCTATTTTTTCCTTGCTTTATATGTTGTTGCTTATTCCTTGAGTTGGTTATGATCTACTTTAGGTTAGCTTTCATGTGCTTTGGGATTAACTTGAATCTAATCAAGTTTTTTTTTGTGTGCTCTATTTTGGTATTTGTGCATTTGTTCCCTTCCTACTTTGTGAAATTGTGCAGATGTCTCCCACCAAGCATGCAGCTAAGAAGAAACCATCTTCAAAGCGTGCACGCACTGATTCTGATCACTTCAAGTTCGTGGAAGCAGATATGAAGTACAATGACTGCTATAAGGACAGGACGATCATCATGGAGAGAGTAGTTCAACTAGAAACTCTTGAGGACACTTTCATCCCTGAAGTGTTCAAAGATAGAACTTAGACCAAGTTGCTAAACCCGACTGGGGTGGTTTATTCAAAGATTATCAGGGAGTTCTTCTCAAATGCCACTGTCAACGGAGACTGTATTGAGTGCTGGGTAAGACACAAGGAATTTGTGATTACAAGAGAGATCATCCAAGACTTTTTGGAAACTCGTCCTCCATCTCAGCCAATCACAGTTGCATATGAGGACAGATTGGGCTCTACTGCTGAGATGATTACAGCTCTTGGTGGTGAACCGAAGAAATCATCCATAAACACCATCAAATTCTCTCTGGAAATGAGGACACTAAGCTATGTGATGATTCACAATCTGTATCCGGTCACCAATCTCACCACTCTATCTGCTCCAAGAACAAGATTCTTGTATGATCTCTTTACTCATAAGGAGATTGACATTTGTGGCCATATCATGCATGTCCTGAAGAAGAGCATCACAAAGCAGAATTTAATGTCGTTCTCCTCCTTGATCATGGGATTGATTGCCAAGGCAAAGCTCAAGCTACCCAGTGGCCTCACAGTTGTTCAGAGGGACTACCCCATTGGTGGTCATACACTGACTAGGAGCACTGCACACATCAAGGGCTCCAAGACTAGTGTGCATACCATCCCACAACCTCGTGTTGAGCAAGATGAGGGTGGAGATACAGAGGAGGAGATTGATAGGTTCACCTCGACTCTAGAGCCATCTGCACAACCATCATATTCTGCTCCACCACAAGGCTTGAGCAAACTTGATCTATTGCTGGCTAAAATGGATCAAATGTCTACAGTGCTGGATTCTCATGTACAGCACATCGCGGACCAGTTTGCATATCTTCAAGGACAGATCACTGCGCTCTCTTCACAAATACAAGACTTATCTATGGAGTAAGGCTCGGATTTAGAGTCAGATTAGTTCTACCCCTTTGGCCATTCTGGTCAAAAAGGGGGAGAAAATTTTGAGGGGGAGCTAGAGAAGAGATTGCACAGCGTTAGGGGGAGCATAGTTTAGAAATTTAGTAACATTGGTTATTGGTTTTTCAGACAGTTTTATTCAGTTTCTTTTAGTCTTTATAATTGTTTTACGGCTTTTGGTTTAAAGCTTTGATACTCTGTTTTTATTTCAGTATAATTTCAGTAGTTCTTTTATGATATTGTCTATGCTTTGTAGCATGTCTAGTTTGTGCCCATGTTGCTTTTGTAAACTTTTAGGGTTTGTTTAATTGCATGTTTGTAGGCTTTTATGGTTTGTGCCATGCATATGCAATTCCTTGCGTATGTAGCCTTTATGCTTGTGTACTTGAAGTTTAATGTCATACATTTTACTTCGATACAACACTCTTGTGCCCTAGTAGGATTGTTCCTAGATGCAAATACTTCGTGTATTTTGCATTGGTTGAGTGTTGGATTTGCAAATGATACTCTTCAAATGAGCTTATCATCTTGCATATCCGGATGTTCATTCCTTGTGTGAATGAGCATAGTGATTGCTTTTGTATAGTGATTGCCTGTTTGATCTTGCCATGATCTTGAGTTTCTATTTCATTTTGGTTGATCATGCTATTATTGCTCCATATGCTTTTCAAGTTGTTTTCTGCATACAATGATGTTATTGTGTTGTTGTGTTTCAGGAGATACTTGTTCATATGTTTCAAGAGCTTATCAGAATCTAGAATTAGGTGTGAGTGAGTTTTGTCTTTGTTCCCAAACTCACGTTTAAGTCTAGAGTCTGTTTTAGGGTTTTGTCACGGAATAGCCAAAGGGGGAGATTGTAAAGTTGTTATTTACAACTATGTATTTTGTTGGCTTTTATTCCGTGCCAAATTTGATTGTAATCACTTTCAATCGTTCATACTCTGTATTTATTGTGGCATTTGTTGTAAGGGTTGTGTGTGAAGACTCAAGCATTTGGAGGCTGAAGGATTCTCGTGGGTATGTCGCGACTTAGCTTCCCGCGAAGTGAAACATGTGCCATGCACATGCTGGAATGGGAAGAGTCAGGCCAGGTGGAGATAGTTGTGTCTCGCGAGTATCTCGCGGGTAAGGCCTTCCCGCGAGACACCCGCGAGACAATCTGTTCTGCCAGCCTATACTGATTGACTCATACTTTTTGCACATATCCTATATATACCCTCATTACCCACAAATGTTGAGGAATGCTTCAGAGAGAAAACCCTATCCAAACACATTGGGAATTAGAGATTGTCATCCCCACCTTTCTCTATACACTTGCTTGTGGTATTTCCTCAACTCTTCCCTTTTCATTTCCATACCATTGAGAGGTTGATAGCCCAAACACTTACCTCACCCTTTGAATGTGTTGAGTGACGTTTTGGTGCTGCTGGGAAGCATTGGAAGAAGCCTGGAATGGCAGATGCAACATGGAACTTGTTGTGGGATCCGGAGAGCTAGACAAGACACGGTTCCGAGAAGCCTTGTTGGAGTAGGAGCTTGGAGGGCTTAGGTGCATCAGGTAGATTAGGCTTGGAGGGTCTCTTGCTAACCCATGTATCCCAACTGATTGTCTAGTGGATCAATTTCCACTTGGAGGGCGGCGGAGAGGTTTTTCGCCGAGTTCTTCGGTTTCCTCTTCGAAAACACGTCTTGGTGTTTTCTGTGTTTGCATCTCTCTTCCCTACTCTTTTATATTCCATTATTGCTGTGTTGCTTAGTTTATGGATTAGAGTAGCTTATTTGTTCATCCGCTCGCATTTACACTATTCCGCACTTTGTATTAAGTTAGTGTAAAATCTATCGAGCCGTAACTTTAATTGGAGGGGTCTAAATTGCTCTTGTGTTTTCAACACATTTTCGAGCTTTCATTTTCAAACTTAGACTCCCCCAAGCCCTTTTCTTCATCCACTTCTTCATCAATCCCCTCAGTAGGATTCATAGTGGCAATGAAGGCATTTAGTATTCCATCATCCTCATTATCTAAGGTGTTGCTCAAGGTAGCAGCAAATGCCTTACTTTTCCTAATGGTCTTGAGATACGTAGGACACTCTTGCTTCATGTGACTGAAGCCTTAACACCCAAAGCACTTTGGTCCTGAAGGAACAGTGTATTGACCGCCATCCCTAGCATCCTTCTTCCCTTTGTCTTGGCTCTTGAACTGAGACGAGCTGGACTACTTGTGGTCTTTATCAAATCTTTTGGCATTGGCATTCTTCATAAACTTTTTAAACTGCCTTGTAATGTACGATTTCATTTTAGAATCTTCATCGTCTAAAGACTCATCTGTGTCATTGCTCTTGGTCTTCAATGTCATGCTCTTGCCCTTACTAGATTTCCCAATCCTTATCAAACCTAACTCATAGGTTTGCAAATTGCCAACCAGCTCTGTCAAAGGAATTTTGTCAATATCCTTTGATTCCTCAATTGTAGTGATCTTGGCATAAAATCTCTCAAGTAGAGATCTAAGCACCTTTCTAACAATCTTGGGTTCGAGAATGGTTTCCCCAAGATTAAAGGCTGTGTTCACTATGTCCTTGAGCTTGGCATAGAACTCATCAAATGACTCATCCTCCTTTGTCTTGATCTCTTCAAAGCTTGTAGTAAGCCTCTGAAGCTTCGAATCCTTGACAGCCTTGATTCCTTCATAGGTTGTCTGAAGGATGGTCCATGCTTCTTTTGCAGTTTTAGTAGAGGATATCTTCTTGAACTCCTCATTCGTGACTGCACTGAATAAAGCATTCAATGCCCTTCTATTGAAGTTTTTCGCCTTGATCTTAGCATCATCCCAATCGGCCGGCAATTCCTTTGGCTTGGTTTAGCCTATCTCCACAGCTTGCCACACTTTCTCATCTAAAGATTGCAAGAAAGCTCTCATGCGTACTTTCTAGTATGCATAGTTAGTGCCATCAAATAAATGAGGAATGATAAGAGACTATCCTCTATCCATGACAAAACAGGGGTCAGTGGATCACACAGCAAAAATTAACCCTAATCAAAGTATGCCGACTCTGATACCACTTGATAGGCCAAGAATATATTGACCCCTTGTGATGAATTAACCAATTAATTTAGCCAATTTAATTAATTAATCCAATTAACAATCAATACGCGTGGTAGCACAAACAAATCACCAACTAAGTTAATATGCAATGGAAAATAAATGTAACACAATGATTTGTTTACGAATAGGGAAAACCACCGAGGAAAAACCCCACCTGGTGAATTTAAGGTCACCACTCTCAAGAATCCACTATTATCATAACAAGTGGTTACAAGTAAAAGAATCTCAGTACCTTATACCAACCTACAGTTGAACCCTTACCCCAATACACAATTGGACTTGTTCTGTATTGACAATCTCTATTTTAATGCACAGCTCCTAGTATGTGACTAACCAATCGATGCACGGATCTAAGTACATGACTAACCACCAACTTAAGAATGATGTTGGCTGTAAAGTTCTTCAGTTCATCACACGATGAAGATCATGAAGCTCCTTGGTTACAAAACCCTATGGCGAACAAACGTATCAGCTTCTTGAAGAGGAAGATGAATTAGGGCACATGTCTCTAGTCACAATATGCTTGTGAAAAAACTTTGCATTCAGTTGCATCCGCTATGACAGCCCTTAAAATAATCTTTATATATGTTTAGGGTTGTGAGAAAAGAAAGCCTAAACATGTATCCACAGATTGGAGTGAAATCAGATCTAAAAAACTGATTTTTATAAATCTTAATAGATAGGTTATTCGTCAAGAGCTATTGAGCATTGAGCTTAAACAGCCTTTTAAATCTCGATAGATACTAGCTGTTGAGCTTTAAAATCCAACACTTCTTCACTTGTTTCTTGGACAGATTTGCATGGCTTTAACACTTGGACTTGAAACCTTGTTCCTTGAAGTATTAAACATATCCTAGATCTACCCAATTACAAGTAAAGTGCGTTTTGTCAAAGGATTAGCCAATTCTATATTGACATATGTTCCTAACATGATTCACCTATGTCCTAACACAAGTGATAACTTTTAGATTAACCAACCAAAGTTAGCTTCAGTAATTATATATTGAACGGAAGCAAAAGCCTAAATAGGATAGGAGAGAAAATAGAATTTGTTTCTTCATCTTTACCAAAAAAAGAAAAAAAAAAAAAGAAAAAAGATGGTACTCTTGGAGTGTTTAATAATTTTCCCTCAAACAAGAACAAGAGTTTCTTCACCCTACGTCAATGGTGTGTGTGAATTGGTTTTGGCTGAACGATTTTGTTTCGCTTTTTTGGTCAGCTAAGGCAATTTGGCCTACTTGATTGGACTAGGTTGAAAACAACTTTTTTTTTTTTTTAAATGTTATGAATGGTTGGGATCTTCTTGGCTGGCTCTTACAAATCAATTTAAATATATGTTTCAATTTTACATATTTGTTAATCAAAACGACTCTATTTTGGTGAGAAATTACTTGTTAACCTCTATGGTTTAGGAGATATAACAAACTAGGATTTGGATCCCATATATGCAATTAACTATGAGTTTTACTAATATGTGCTCTTAGGGCATACAGTAGGAAACCATCTGAGAAAAATTTTATGGAAAAATGAAAAAGTTGCTAACTTTTTTGACAGCTTTTTCAATTCTCCATAAAATGTTTCCAAAAATGGAGGATTAATATGTGCCCTAAGGGCATACATTAACCAGACTCATTAACTAATTATCATCCCATGTGGGATGTAAAAGATGATGGCTGAGTAATCAAAAAAAAAAAAAAATTTGTAACCTTTGAACTTTTTTTTTTAATCTTTTTACTCTTTTACCATATCTATTTTTAAAAAAATAAAAATTATTTTTGTGTTTTCTCCATTCTAATTCAATTTTTTGGGTATCTACTATCTTTTCGCGATGAATCAAGATTTAAGATTATTATTTACTTTTTTACATACTGGAGTTAAACCTAATTATGAATAATTTACTTAAATAATTAAAATAATATCTATTCTTGGTGAGAAAAACATTTATTTTTAATGATTCAAAATTTCCACAGTATCTCCTTGGATTATCCCATGCTTGCATACTTATTATTGTGTGCCATTTAAACCAATGAGAATTAAACCTTTAGTTGACCTTTAATTAATCTTTTAAGTATATATATATATATATATATATATATATATATATATATATATAAACAAACAAACTAACTAAATCTGATCCCATGCACTCATATCTTAAGACCATCCAATAGTCAATAAGAATTGTTCGTTTAAATTCTCTCTATCAAAACCATGATTTTCACTTGGAAAAGACCATCCTGCCTTCAAATTTAATAATGAACTATTATGATATGAATTTTAATCCTATGTTAATTAGCTATGGAATTTTCAAAACATGTAAAATGACAATTTTATCCTTGAGTACATTTTTGTTCGTAAATGGGATAGCTTTGAAAATAGGGCAGAAAATACATCACGAAGTGTCTAGTAGAAAATTATCTGGTCCAAAATATATGTTTTGAAGAAAGAGGAAATTGCAGGTGAGACTCCAAAATATTCTTATTAAGCTCACGTAAATGTTCACTGTTATGTCATTATCCATAGGTGGGGCAAAAGAAAGCTGTGTCCTACTAGCATATAATTATGTTATCTCTAATTGAATTATTTGTATTCCGCAGAAATGGTTATCAGATTCAATCCTTCACTTCAAACTTGCAATCCCAACAGAATGATGCACTCTTGTCTCAGTTACGAGTGGCTTTTCTTAATATTCTTTCATGGGATTGAATAGGCCACAATCTAAATGACCCATTGTGATTAAATCTAATTAATTAATTAGCCAAGTTGTTAATTAATCATGCAATTGCGTGGAAGCATAAACAGATCACCAAAACTAAATATGCAGCAGAAATTAAATAACACGGTGATTTGTTTACGAATGGGGAAAACCCTAACGGCAAAAATCCCACCGGGTGATTTTCAGGTCACCACTCCCGAAACTCCACTATTATCAAATCAAGCGGTTACAAGTAAAGGAATCCCAAGTACCTTACCAACCTACAGTTGAACCCTTACCCCAATACCCAATTGGACTTGATCTGTAGCGACAGTTCCCACCTTTGATGCACTGCTCCCAAGTACGTGACTAACCAATGCACGGATCCCAGTACGCGACTTCTAAACACCAACTAAGGAGGAGAGGTTGGCTGCAAAGTTCTTCAGTTCATCCTATATGATGAATAACAGGAAGATGCTTGGTTACAAAACCCTTTGGTGAAAATACACAGCAACTTCTTCAGAGAAGATGAACTAGGTTAAGAATTTCGTCTTTTGATCACAATTTGCTTGAACAGAGATTGCTCAATGCTTTTGCAACTTGTGTCACACTTGACGGCTCTTAAAACAATCCTTTTATATGTTTAGGGTTAGAAGAAAAGAAGGCCCAAAAGCATATTCACGGATCCCAAGAAAATCAAATCGAAAAATCTGAAATTATAAATCTCGGCAGATAGCAGGTGTCGAGGTAGCTATCGAGCAGGTGTCGAGCTTTAATGAAATTGCACTTCAGCTTGCTTTTTCTTGGACAGACTTGATGACTTCAACACTTGACCTTGAAACCTTGTTTCTTGAAGTATTAAAAACACCTAGAATTACCCAATTACAAGTAGAATGCGTTTTGTCAAAGGATTAGCCAATTTACATAATTAAGTGACATATGTTCTTAACAAGTGAAAACACATATGTCCTAACAATCTCCCCCTTTGGCAATCCGTGACAAAACCACAACAAACAAATGAACATATGAGAGAAGTCATAAATCACTCAACTCATATTCACTTGTTGATACAATAAAATCTATCCTAGCAGAAACTCTTGAAAAACTTTCCTAACAGATCTCCTTCCACTAGTTCTATATTTTCTGCTTCCTCTATGGGCTTGGGTGGTTCTTCCTCCATCATCTAAGTGTGATTCTCTCTGGATGGCAAGACTGCCTGGTAACATTCCCTGGCCAAAATCTGGTCTCCACGTATTTCTCCAATCCCATGGGGGGTTAAAAAGTTTACTTTCACACAATATGTGGAAGTTGTAGCCTTAAGGCAGTTAAGGGTCAGTTGTCCAAGAATCACATTATAAGATGAGGGGCAATCGACGATCAGGAAGTCTACCATCCTTGACATTTGAGCGGGGTATGTCCCTACTGTAATCTACAATGAATTGATGCCCTTTAAGTAATCACAGTCTCCACTAAAACTGACTAGCAGGGATCCGAATGGTTTGAGGCGTTTTGGATCCAACTTCATCTGTTGGAATGCTGTCATGTACATTACATCTGCCAAACTTCCATTATCCACCAATACTCTTCAGGTGTTGTATCCTTCAATCATTAGCATGATGATAAGTGGGTCATCATGTGGCTGCTTGATCCCCTTCACATCTCGCTCAGAGAAAACAATGTCGTCATTCCTGGTATGATGATGTTTTGCTATTCGGTGTTTAACATGAACACTATTTACTTGCCTTTAGACCACCTTTCTCAGGGATTTGTATGATCCTCCGACAACCAGTCCTCTAGTGATCGTCCTTATTTCTCCTACGATCTGCTTGGAAGCATCCCAATCTTCTTCCTTATGGTCATTGGTAGACTTTTCTTTTGTTCGCTGGCGGGCCTAGTAATCTCTCTTTACAAACTTTTGAAGCTTTCCTCTCTGGAATAACTCCTTTATCTACTCATTCAAATCTCGACACTTGTCAGTATAATGACCACGGTCTTTGTGGAAGCAGCAGTATTTCTTTGTATCTCTCCACTTTGAGGACGAGCTTAGAGGTTTGGGCCATTTCAGCATTGGGTCGCCCTTTATCTGCATGAGGATTTTGTCTATAGCCATCAGCAAAGGAATGACATTCAGCTTCTTCTTCGATGATGTCTCTAGACCACCTTTATTGGTCTTGGCATCTATGAGGTTATCCTTATGATCTCTCTTCTTGCCTTGGGACTCAACAGTTTCTTCCTTCTTTCGCTTACCCGTCAATCCTTTTGCAATTAGTGCATCTTCCTCATTCATGTACTTTTGTGCTTTGAACAACAAGTCTGTCATTGAAGTTGGAGGAGTCTTACCTAAAGAGAAAATGAGGTCAAGATTGTTCAACCCTACTTGGAAGGTCGTCATTATCACTTGGTTGTCTGCTTCGTCAATTTCTAACACTACTTTGTTGAAATGTTTTATGTACTCTCTCAGGGTTTCCCTTTCCCGCTATTTCACTGTTAACAGGTAAGAGGTGGGCCTCTTATGGCGTTGACCCCCAATGAAATGACGAACAAAGGAGTCACTCAGTTGATCAAAATTTGCAATTAATGCCTTAGGCAGTTTATTGAACCAGACCCTTGCTGCTCCCTTAAGGGTGGTCGGGAATGTCCTGCAAATAACTTCATCTAGGGTCTGCTAGAGGCTTAGAATTGTCTTGAATGCCACTATGTGATCCAAGGGGTCCTTCGTGCCATCGTAAACTTCCAACTGAGGTAGACGAAATTTGGGAGGCAAAGGGCGCTCCAGAATGTTGGTAGTGAAAGGTGAGTCTATTCTTTTGATCATGCCATCAAGGTTTACTGTTGTCTTACCCTTCATGGCATTTTTGACCTCGTCTAGCTCTTTCCTCATGTTCTTCATCATTTGATCACTGCCACAAGATTGACTGCACAGTGTATTCTGAAGTCTCGCTTCTGCTATTTCCTGGGCTCTAGGCTTCATCGTTGTTGTCGTTGCGGTTACGCCGAGACTATGATAGACTCGTGCCCTTAGGTCGTGCCTTCCGCTTCAAGTCTTCATTTTGTTTCATCAATTCTTGCACATTAGCTGTCAATGCTTGAATTTGTTGAGCCATTACCATCGGAACTGGTGGTGAAATAATGTTTGAGTCCATCGATTCTATGGAACTTAGTCAACAGGGAGTTCAACGGCTTATGATCAATTTCCCACAGACAGCACCAAACTGATGATGCACAATTTCACCTCGTTAGTATGTTCCTCGTCAGTGCGATGGACGACCTGAGATCCTGTGTAAGAGAAAACACCAAATAGATACTAGCACCGATTTAGGGTCAAACAAGGACCCTCTGATGCTCAAGTTAGCTTCAACTATTTAGGAATCTCAATTCTGTAATGTGTATATCTTGTTCCTTTTACCTGTCTTTCCTAGCTTTATATAGCCTTATGCTGAGTTAATATTCAGTCTAACATTAAACTGTTGCTAGAGGATTTAATGCTCAATGATGGCCATTTAATCCCAACGTTTGCTATCTGTAACCGACCTTTAACTGCACATTATTGGACGAAGATAACAATTTTGTGCTCATTTATCACTCAATCATTGAATGCTGTCTGGAATTAGTGTGCTTACACTCGTCCACACTTTTACTCATCATTGCTATAGACGATTTGTGAGTTACAGACGACCATTCATGCGCTACTTGTCAGCAACCATGTCCAATTGCAGACTAGCCTTCACACTGCTTTGGGACCCAAAAAAAAATTAAAACAAAACAAATGGAACAAGTTTTATGGCTGTAAATAATGGAGTCGCATGGCTTAAAGTGTACTAGTGGAGTTATTGATAGAGAGTAGACATGGTTAAAAGTCTTCCTTTATTGTCGTTTATGAAGCGGCTTTTTCTGACTTCGATCATAAGATAGAATCCAAATTTCTGGTTAACTTCAAGCTCTAGGCCTGGACTTAATTAACATGTGACCCCCTTTGAATAATTTGGCATAGACCCCTAGTTTTATGCATCTGTTTAAAAAATGGCACATGGTTTTCCAAATTTGGATGGGCCCACCACCTATATATGTCTTATAGGTGGGCTCCAAATTTCAAATGTGAAAATTGAAAACCAAAATTTTAGCACTGGTTGGAGATTTCTAGTATCGTTGTTTAAAATGATGTGAAAATTGTGGTTTAAAAAGTGTTATGAAAACACATGTTTATAGTATTCATAAAGAAAAAAAATGTTTTTGGTATCATATTTCAAATAACATGTTTCAATGTGTGAAAAAACATAATTAAGTGTTTGGTATGTGTGTGTTTTTTGTAAAAAGCTGACAAGTGGGTCCTCTAGTTGGAATTGAAGAAGTAAGTTTTATGTGTTGTCTAATCAAGTGGGCCCATGATTTTCAACATATTTACAAAAGTGTCATTGAGCAACATTGTTTGAAAACTGAAAATTGGTAAGCGGAGCTTTCTAAATTGAGCAACATAACTCAATTTAAACACCCTAAACTGAGCATCGTAACTCAAACACTTTAGTAAAATCCACCCTTACCAAACGCCTTTTTAGGGGAGGGGGGGTCACAATTTTCAGTTATTAAATACTGGAAACTGTTGTTCAAACACCCTAACCAAACAGCATGTTAAGTTCTAAACTTTTTCACAATTTTTGTCAAAATTATATTTTATATAGCTCACTGTGAAAAAAAAAAAAAAAAAAAAAAAAAAAAAAAAAAAAAAGAAGAAAGAAAGAAAGAAAGAAAAAGAAAAGAAAGGTGGGTCAATATAAAAATGACAAGTCTACCACATAAGTAGTTGCAAATTCTCTTATTGTCGAAGAATTAAGAGATGTGGGTGGCTGGAAATGGGATTTAATATCCTTTGATTTGCTAGATACCATTAAGAATAAAATTAAAGCTCTTCCTCTGCAGGAATTTGGCCATAGAGAGGATTCTCTTATGTGGAAATATACTAGAGATGGAGAGTTCTCCATAAAATTTAGCCTACTTACTAAGCATTGAGAATGAGCCCACTAGAGTCCCTTTTATGGGGCAATGGATATGGAAAATTGATATATAGCCCAATATTATTATGTTTCTTTGGTTGTGCTTCCACAATAGTGTCCCCATTAAGAGTATTCTAGCAGCAAGGGGTATAAATTGTGATGGTAAGTGTCCACTCTGCAAGTCCCATGATGAATCCATTACTCATCTTCTCTGTGACTGTGAGTTAACTCGCAAATATTGGAGAAATATTGAGGTCCCTCCAGAATGTGTTAACACTTTCAATGGTAGTTTAGAGGGTTGGCTGCATTCAAATATTGTGAATTCTGTTTTACACAGATCTGGTATTCCATGGAGCATGATCATTTTATTCACTATTTGGGCTGTTTGGAAAAATAGAAACAAGATGGTGTTTGACAATTCTATTCCCAACCCGAGACTGCCTAATGATTGTATTAATCAAGCCAGAGAGTACCATTTTTGTGTAAGTAAAGGAAAGAAAACCAATGCAAAAATTGTAATACTTGTTGGTTGGAATAAGCCAAGAAAGGGATGGTTCAAACTTAATTCAGATGGTGCATCATTTGGAAATCCAGGCAAGGCAAGCGGTGGAGGGATCATTAGAGATAGTCAAGGAGCATGGGTTAAGGGCTATGCAAGATCAATTGGCTTTACCTCAAGCGTCATGGCTAAACTATGGGCTTTGAGAGATGGATTAAGACTTGCAGATCACCTTGGAATTCGGCAACTGGAAGTAGAACTAGATGCTATGGTGATTGCTGGGTTGCTAAACTCAAAAAATAATCCAAACTCAGCTTATGCTCCTCTGTTATTTGATTGCAGATACCTCCTGGACAAGTTTCCTCAAGTACGGGTGGTTCACGTGTTTAGAGAAGCCAATAAATGTGCGGATTGGCTAGCAAAATGGGGCTGTTATATGCAGGAAGACTTTGTTGTCTTTGATTTTCCTTTTACTGCTAATCTAGAACTTTATTAGCTAAGGACATTAATGGTTTGTACTATTGTAGACTTGCTGCTGCCAGTATGGCTTCTGTTGTTGTGTAGTTTTTCCTTTTGTGTTTGATAATATTTCCCTTTTACCAAAAAAAGATTGTAGTGAATAACAAGTCTACCACATACTAATATGTTGCTGTAAATAAAATTTCATTGCATCCTTTCAAATTACAAAATTCCACTATTGACTTTCCTATCTGTATGTTTTTAGACCCCTTAAAACACAATTGGATTAACCTAGTTAACAAGCCAAGTTATTACTTAGTCTAAATTTCAGATCTAGTTTATCACAATTAAACAATCATATCATGTATAGCAGGGGAAAAATAAATAACACAAAGATATGATCACCCAGGAAAACCAAACCGGTAAAAAACCTGGGGAGGATTTAACCTAGCTATCCTCAAGGTAAACTTGAATCCACTATAGAAAGAATTGAAGTTTTACAATAAGGCTTAGACCACTAACATCTTATTGCTACTCACCAGTAGAAACTTACTAACATGACCATGTGCAAGCTCCGAGACCACGGACTCTTTTTTTCTTGGATTCTCCAGCAAGTACAAGCACTCCCGCTTGTGTATCTTTAAGCTCTTATGGCAGCAACTGAATGATCGTCAAGTTCTTGAACGAATCTCCTTCTTGATAATCCTAAGCTTGTGTGAAGGAAAAATCCTCTCAGATCTCACAAGAAATTCACACAAACATCAATATGAGCAACCTAAGACTTAGAGAGGTTTGGGTACAAAACCCTATATACAAAAGAGGCACATTCTTCTCTCTCTCTCTCTCTCTCTCTCTCTCTAAAAGCTCTCAAAAATGTGGCTTAGGGTTTCCTTTATATACTGGGAGAAGTAGATCTAAAACCCTAATCCTTCATGGGCTTAAATAGCTGTTTGGGTTGACTTAAAATTCTGCAGATACGATTCTCGATCGATCGAGCCTGTTCTTCGATCGATCAAACCAGGCAGATTATGAAATCTTCTTTCTGCATCTTGTATGTTCTTGAATCTTAACTTGAATCACCTTGAGCATTGTCTAATAATACCTATGGTCTCTAAGATCTATATCTAAACAAGTTTGTGTTCATGATTTACTAATTGTTCTAAACATTTAGAACCTAACACTATCCATATCATTATGAAGCACAAGCTCCACCCATAGAATAACATCACAAATTTCAATTGTTTAAATTTCAAGCAAAATAATTGAACTAAAATGCAAACTAATTGACTAATTAACATTAACGTAAAGGCATAAACACCACATCGATCCAAGACAACAGACTCTATAGTCATCTATGCAAGTTCTAAGGAAAAAATATAATGGATGTAAATAATTTTATAAAATAAATAACAAATACTAAAAACAAAAATTATATTTTTACATTAATTGATTCAAGTTCAAAGCTTCCCACTTCAATCCATTACCTCCCAAAAGTCAATTGGTTCACCTGAACTTTTAGACAATAAGCTACAGAATGGTTAAGTTACGATTTGAAACAAGAAAAAGAAAAAGTGACTAAAATTTATATCAATCGGCCAATTATTAGTTTATTACAACATTTCCTCTTTTTTCTCGGCTTGGGATCAACAGTGTAACGCAATTAAAAAGCATCTAAATATTACTTCCAATTCCTTTCTATCAATTATAATCTGACTTCAAATTCCGCACCAATTCAGACTCAGTTAGTGGACCTAGTTTGTAGCCATGGTCATCATCAGTTTTGGGACTTCTAACTTCTTCAAGTTGTTATTTATGACTTGATATCTCAACAATTATGGAAAAAAAAAATGATGACTCTAGATTTATTGCTAAAAGAAACCTTAAAGCATCTACTAATCTTTCTCTTCCATGTCTTCACATTTTCATAGTTTTGAACTTCAAATTTTTGTTGTAATCCCAAATTTTAACAACTTGGAAGAACAGAGTGAAGAAAAGTTGAAATCTACAAGATTTTTTAAAAGCATTTAAGACAATGAGACACATATACAACTTTGTAGACATAATGTTTTATCCTTAATGCTTTTGTATTGCTTTAATTTGTTCAATTAATTTGAAGAAATCGAATTACATGATTAAACTTTATTCATTCAAGCTAAGTACATGTGCATTGTGTAAAACATCGACTAGTTTTAATCAAATGCAAGAACAAATTCAAATTCAGAGTTTTTAATTAAATCCCACTAAATTTTAAATGGATTTTTTTTTTTTTTTTTAAATTTGATTGTTGGGTGAGAGGGAATTTGAATCCTAAATATCTCTATTAAAAACACCAGAAGGTATCAATTGAACTACAAAAATTTTAATAAAGATTCCAAATCAAGTATCCTTTGGTTGCCAAAAAATAGAAGCTCATTATATGGGAAAAACACACACACTTATAAGAACATCATTTTTACTTTATCAAAGCTGTGAGTGTCATGTTGAATCCCCAAAGACACTCTTGCTCTTTCAAAATTAAAGCCGATCGTACTCTCTCAAATTGAAGTAGGAATTGTCCCTTTTAACCTCCGTTTGATTAGTTCGATATCAAACCACCAGCCTACACATTAAATCAAGAAATTTTATTATTGGGCTCAAAGATATCAAGTAACAATTACAGTTCAAACTTCATAGCACTTAAATTATAAACGTTCACATTACGGGAATTTCTTCTTTTTCTCCTTGGTACTTTCAACATTTATTGACCACACACCTATGTATACAAAGAGAAATGCTAACCAATGCCTTTAGGGTAATAGTTTTTTGATACAAGATAGAATTCTACTCTAATCTAATCTAAATGTATATGTGTGTGATCGTCACTTATACATGTGGAGTGACCATCACACCAAGGGTGTACGGTAGTGCCCTTAGGGTAATAGTTAATAATACATTTAAAGAAAGTTTAAAAAAATAAAAATAAAAAATAAAAAAGCAATTAATGTTTTAATAGCTTTCTCTATTTCTCATAAAAATTGTGTCAAAATTTTCCTAAAATATATTGTTAATCATTGCCCTAAAGGCACTCGTTAGCATGACCCATATACAAAAAGCAAGCCGTATAATCATAAAAACATGAAGTGATGCTACCTATTTCTTGAGCCTCACATCTCACAATTCCTAATGAATTAGGAAAGCTTTTTGGTCAATGAAATGTTGATTTAGCAGACTTTCTCAAGTCCATGTGGTTTACAATACCACAACCTTTCAAGCTTATCTAATTAGATGTGGACTGGAGATCGAGTGGAGACACAGTACAGCAGCATCATAACTAGCTGGACAGAAGCATCTGAATCCTACTTTCAATTCCTACCATAAAAATTTCCAATTAACTACTCAAAGTCACAATACAAGACTGTTTTGACTTCTAAATTTTAACTTTTAGCAAAAGAAAATCCAAGCTATTATTTCACTATCCATAGGTGAGGCTAAAGTTTTGCATTTCCACAGAAAGCTGTCCTACTAACATAGTTTCTATTAACTCTTGTATTCCACAGAAACAGAATGATGCTTTCTTGTCTTACGAGTGGATTTTATTAATATATTCTTTCATGGGATTCTTCTAATGTGTATGAGCTCATGTCTAAAATCTGCAACAGGTCGCTGTAAATAAATCTGTGAACTAATCTCTTTTATAAATTTCAAAAATAAATAAATAAATAAAACATTTTTCCTGATGAGAATTATTCCTCAAGAAATGGGTCGTCGCCTACTTCACTTACACAACTACAGCTTACCGCACTTACAGCATCTAGAAATTTTACTTCAAATAATTAATTTCTAGCAATTCTAATTTGACTTTAAATTCCGCACCAACTCAGTTGGTGGAGACAACCTTACGGGAACTATACCAGCTTTGATGCTATCCTCTTTCTTCTTTATAAATTGTAATGTTGTTTAGCCTCTCCTCGACAATTCACAAGGAAGCTCTCCTAGTCATACCTAGCGAAAATGGCCATCATCAGTGTTGGGACTAGTAACTACTTCAACTAGTCTATGCCAATACTGTCTATACGGTATGTATGGTCCCTCCTTCGCTTTATGATACATATCTTCCTATACTTGAAATGTTTGTAACTCTCTAAAATATTACTGCATTTCATTTGATACTAGATATCTTCCGATTTAATTGCTCAATGTTTCACAGCCTCTAGACTCCCCTAGGTTACCAATCCTTTGGGTCTTGATTATCAAACTTGATTTTGGAGGATCCACTATCACATAGTATTCGAACTTAATAGTTCGAATATAGATACTCAAGAGAGATATTTAGACCAACTCACCAATTTATTTCATATATATAGATAAAATATATATATATATATATATATATATATCAGCAATGATTTCCCATAAATCTATATATTACTAAAAGCTGAAGCGTAGCATTTAATGTTGCTACGCTCACGTTGAGCCACATCAACCGCCACGTCATCATTTTTTGTTTTCAATTTTTCTTATATATTTTTTTAAACATTTTCTCATTTAAGGTGACTTAATTATTTAAAAATTAAAATATATTTTAACCATTATTTTTATTATTAATTTTCCAAAACTCTCCTTTCCTTTTACTTCTTCATCTCCCCACTACTTTCTACCTTAATATCATTCTTTCTCTACTTTTTTATCTTCCTTTATTTTGACTCTTCTTATTCTCAATATCTTACTATAAATTTGTCATTTTCTTTTTCATTCTATGCATAGTTTTCTCACACAAAAAAGGTTACTTCTCTCTCTCTCTCTCTCTCTCTCTCAATTTGTTTTTCATTTTTTGTTTGATTTTTTTTTATTGCATCAATTCTTTAGGTTGATGAATTTTTGTGTTAATTAGAATTTTACTTTGAGTTGATGTAATTTAGTTTTGTGTTTTAAGTTGTTATCTTCTATATTCTCTTTGATTAAATATTATCCTACTGCATTATACATATAGTGTATAATAATATATTGTTATTATATTACATAGAATGACTGGGATAATTTGATGTTTATTGCTATTGAGAATGAACTTTTTGAATCAAGTCTAAAAAAATATGAACTACTATATATCATTTAGATAAAAAATTTTATCATAGATACATTAATACTTTTTTTGCCACAAATTTAAATCACGCAAGCCTAATAATTTTCTATTATGTGTTAGCATTGTCTCTACTTCTTCTTCTTCTTCTTCTCAAAAATATTATGTATCATCTTTAAAGGATGCCAACAATATTGATCTTATGGCAAAAGTTACATAAAATATTGAGAAAAAAATGTTTTATATTACAATCTACTAAAAGTGTTTTTTAAATATTTAAATTTTTCTATTTTTCATATCACTGACGTGTTTTACAATTATCACATGTGTTAACTTAAGTCTTAATATCCTTAAGTTGTTTCGGCAAAAAAAAAAAAAAAAAAAAAAAAAAAAGGTTGTCACAAAAGAGGGGTTTGTGTAAAGTTTTTTGCAAAATGAAAGTAAACAGTGAAATAATGATTCATGAATTAAAATATATATATATATATCTATACATATTTATCTTGTGCTGTTATAACTTTACATATAATTTTGCATTTATATGTTCATTTACTTTAATTTAGATGTTTATAACTTAATAATGAAATCTATAAACAAGGTAAGTAAAACAATCATATTTCTACCATTCAAAAAGTCACAATTTCTTTTTTTTGAAAAAGGCATTTTACATTTCCTTGGAATTATTTTTAATTTTTTTTTATAAAACCTTTGACATGCTACTAACCTAACCACTTCATAAATTAAAAATATTTAAGGCTCATTATTATTTCCATTAATATATTATGGATATCTTAATTGATTGAAACCAAACTAGAGAAATGCCTTTCATATTTTCTTGAAAATTCAGAAGGAAAAAAAACCTTTGACATACCACTAACGTAACTATATCTATAACTATTTAAGCCATCCGTGATATCTATTTTTTATTGATAACCATAAAATTTACAACTAGCAAGTGAACATACAAAGTAATAAAGAATAAATGAAGGAAGAAAAAAATAAATGAAATCAAACGTCAATTAATAACCGTTATTTGGAAAATAAAAAGGTGGTCTAGAGGAATAAGAAATAAAATAAAGATGGCTATACAAAGGACATTGAAAACTTTATAGTGCAATAAAATCAACCATTACATTCACTTAATTAAATCAATAATCAACAATTAAATATTATAATACAAAATTTAAACTTAAAACTAATCAAACTCTAACTAGGGAAATTATATAAATAAATAAATAAATAAATAAATATATATATATATATATATATACATATATAATCATAATCTTCATACACAATAAATAGTTTTACCTCTTATTTAATGTTTATGTTATGCAAATCATCAACCAATAAATATATGATAATGGAAAAAATGTTATAGACAAGATTATGAAAAATATGATGAAACTTTTTTTTTTTTGTTTTTTTAATTCTTTATATAAAGTCTAGGGACTAAAATAATATTTTATCTAAAAAATTAACACGCGCAACGCGCGGGTCTGCGACTAGTATAATATAATACTCCTCGCAAAACACTTTGAAAGTCCCAAAACAAGATGTTTGGGTAGAAATCAATTTTATTAACTTTGGCCTCTTTTAGTGTTGAATGCAAGTAAATCGAAGTGATGACAAGAGATGAAATTATGGTTCGATGTAAAATCTAACTTTGTGGATTAGGGTGTGGGTTTGAAAAGAGTTTGGCTTATCTCCAATACTTTTTTAAATGAAATCTCTTTCTGCTCTACCACTTGTCATTGTATATTTAAAATAATAGAAAATATCCAATTAAAAAAGTACTGAAGGTAAGTCAAATCCTTTTGAAAACTTCTCACTTAAGAGGAATTTTTATTATTACAGAATATGCAAATAACAATGGAAAACGAAGAAAAACAATGACTCTAACTGCTGTGAAACTAAGTGCTAAGTTCTGAATCTAAGTAATCTCCATTGTCAATGATTCAAAATTTTCAAAAATGTACTAATAGCATACATGCACACTGTGTGGCACATTGACTAGCTTTAATCAAACGCAATATCAAATTAAAATTCATAACTCATAATTAAATCTCATTAAATTTTTAACAAAAATTCCAATATTTTTTTTATAATTCGGTTAGGAGATGGGGGATTTGAACATTGGACATTTCTATTAGAAACACTAAAAGTGTCAGTTGTTGGAAACACTAAAGGGTGCCAGTTGAATTACAATGTCTAAGATTACAAATCAAGTACCCTTGGTCACCAACAAATAGAAGCTCATCATATGGGAAAATCATAAACACTTATAAAGTCTCTTATGGTTGAATAAGAGATCTCGAGTTCAATTCCTGCCTACACCAAAAATCGATTGGTGTCTTGATCTAATGATAAAGTTTCTTATCATCAAAAATAAACACCATAGATTGAAACATCATAAAAAATAATAAAAAATAAATTTTTTTTTTTATGATTTTTATGTTTTCTCCATTTTGATACAATTTTTTGGTTATCTTTAAACCTAATTATGAATAATTTACAAAATAATGGAAATAATTATCTATTCTTCAAGAGAGATAATTATTTTTTATAATTCAGAATTTCCACAATATATCCTAGGATTATCCTATGCTTACATACTTATTATTGTGTGCCATTTTAATCAATGTGAATTAAGTCTTTTGTTGACCTTTAATCAATCTTTTAAGTACCAATAAAAAATAACTAAATCTAATCCAATGCACGCATATCTTGAGCAAGGAAGTTAATTTCGTACCGTACCGGCCGGTACCGTCGGAATTTGCCGTACCGGTGCTTTGGCCGATACAGAAATGCTCTTGTTTCGTTTCGGTTTAGATACCGACTGTACCGGAGCCGTTTCGGACATACCGGGATAAATACCGAATTTCGGCCGGAAAATAGATACCGGGCGAAACAGAAAAAAACTCAGAAAACCCCCAAATTTTAAGATCCACCTCGTCAATCTTACCTCAGTTTTTCCTCCTCTTCTTCGTATTTGTCTCTGCTACACATTTCTTCTTCTTTTCCTTTGTTTCATTGGCCTCTGTTTGTACAGCCGCTTCATCTTCTTCATTTATTTCTCAACGTGGTCTCTCTGTTTTTAGTTTTGGAACACTCAGCTGAAAGTAGAAACAAAAATGAAAAAAAGCAAGTGACAAGATTCAAAGCAAAACGTGTGGAGGTGAAAAAAAGAATGAAAAAAATATAAATAAAAGACTAATGGGCTACAGCTGTTTAGCAAGATGTGTGGAGGTGAAAAAAACGAATGAAAAAAAAAAAAAAAAAAAAAAAAAAAAAAAAAAAAAATCTTAATGGGTTGGCACTTCCAGTAGAGTAGCTGACCCTGTAGGTGTAGTACTTGGAAACTCTAGGCATTTCAAATAATAAAAAATTTATTGGTTAACGTAAACCATTTTAATTTTTTTAAAGGTTTAAATTTTTTATTTTAGCTATGGCTCTATTATTGTAACATATATTTTTGTATTTTGATCAAGTTAAAATAGCTATATAACTATTTAGCTTCACTGTAATTAATGCTCTAACTATACCAAAACATATAAAAAGTTGTCAAAGTGATATATTGAGTTATTAGAAATATAACTTTGTATATTATATAAAATAGTAAAAAATAGCGGTAAACCCGAAACGGTACACCGGTATTGACCGGTATCCGAAATATACCGTACCGTTGACCAAACCGGTACAGCCTCCGGTACGGTATTAACTTCCTTGATCTTGAGACCATCCTATAGTCAATAAAAAAATGTTCGTTTGAATTCTCTACCAAGAGTCAGTACAGCAGCATCATAACTTGCTGGACAGCAGCATCTGAATCCTACTTTCAATTCCTACCATAAAAATTTCCAATTAACTACTCAAAGTCACAATACAAGACTGTTTTGACTTCTAAATTAATCCATGCTATTATTTCACTATCTATAGGTGGGGGCTAAAGTTTTTGCATTTCCACAGAAAGCTGTCCTACTAACATAGTTTCTATTAACTCTTGTATTCCACAGAAAGCAAACTCTAGTATCAGGATTCAGATATTATCCTTCCCTTCAAACTTGCTACTCCAACAGAATGATGCTTTCTTGTTTGAGTTACAAGTGGATTTTATTAATATTCTTTCATGGGATTCTTCTAATGTGTATGAGCTCATGTCTAAAATCTGCAACAATTCCAACTTTTGCAGATAAGACTGATCAACTGGCTTTACTTGACTTCAAAAGTCAGATAAGTCAAGACCCACTTCAACTCATGAGCTCATGGAACGAATCCATACATTTTTGCAACTGGTTAGGTGTCACATGTAGCCCCTCTAGTAAACGAGTCATGGTTTTGGACCTAGAAGCTAAGAAACTGGCTGGCTCCATACCACCCTCTATGGGAAATCTTACTCACCTTACAGGAATCAACTTACGGAACAACCATTTCTATGGTGAAATTCCACAAGAATTGGGACGTCTACAGCGCCTGCAGCATCTTAATTTGGCTTGGAATTCCTTTGGTGGTAAACTTCCTATTGAGATATTTCATGATTGTAGTTTGCGTAGTGTTGATGTTCTGTGTGAACCTTGTTTCTGTTACTTGTAAGTTCTGTTACTTGTAAGTTTTGTATATAGGCATAAACTACAATTGTATAGCTGTAGGATAGAATACATGGTCATAAACGACTGCCGTTTATAGTCTACAAATAGGTCAGTTAGTTACAAAGAATATTACACGTGTACATCAGTTAGTTAGTTAGTTATTTTTCTGTTTCTCCCTTTCTTGCCTCTGTTCTCACTATATAAAGAACAGAGTGAGCTAAGCTTAATATACGGAATTCATTTCATACAATTCAGTGATTGATCAATTCCTTTCTCTCTCAATCTGTTTACACTCCTCCATTGATGAACTTTCGGAGCTAGTGTAAAATCAACATGGTATCAGAGCAAGAACTAGTTCAGAGATCATCTCATTCTGGTATTCTCTGATTTTTCCTAGTTCAATTGTGTTTTCTTCTTGATTTTAGTGCTTTTCCAGATCAACTAGAAATTTGTCTCATTATTTATGTTGATTCTTGCATTAAAATCATCATCACATAGGTCTTTATTTCACTAATCTGTTGAAATCTTGATCTTCATTCTTCGGTTCACAATTGAAATTGAAATCTTCAAGTTTTAGGGTTTCAATTTTCCTTTCTTCGAATTTAGAGTCTCTTCATTCTTATCTCATTCACAGAATCCATTTCCTGCTTCTGGAAAGATTCTGTAGAGAATCAATTCTTGATTTTTCCTTGATTTTCATAATCAGTTCTTGATTAGGAAATTTGAGTCTTCATCTTTTCCCTTTGATAATCTGCATATAGTATGACTGAGAGTACAGCTAGTGCTACTGCTCCCACTACACAGCCTTGGGAAAGCACATCTAGTCCTTATTTCCTCTCCAATGGAGATAATCCAGGTGTTTCTTTGGTGGTTCAACTTCTCACTGAAGAGAACTATAACACCTGGAGTAGGGCTATTCTCATCTCTTTAGATGCCAAAACGAAATTGGGTTTTGTTGATGGTTCTATCCCTAAACCCCAATCTGATCACCCGTATTACACAGCCTGGTGTAAATGTAACAGCACTGTGCTAGCCTGGTTGTTTAATTCAGTTTCTAAGGAGTTGCAATCAAGCATTGTTTACTTCAAGACTGCCAGGGATGTATGGCTTGATTTACAATACAGGTTTGGGCAAGGAAATGGACCTACAGTTTTTGACTTAAGGAAAGAAATTAGTTCTTTAACACAGGAAGACTTGACCATCAATGCTTACTACACAAAATTCAAGGGACTTTGGGATGAATTTTCGGATTATAGGACATGTACATGTGGTCATCAAGTTGAGGATTGTACTATGTCTTTTCTGATGGGGTTGAATGAGACATATGCTGCTGTCAGAGGCCAAATTCTTCTTTTGGAGCCTTTACCTCCTCTTAGCAAAGTATTCTCTCTTTTACTTCAAGATGAGAAGCAGAGAAAGGTGGGTGCTGGGAAGAAAGTCTTGGTTGATGGCTCATCAGCTTTAGCAGCCTTTGGATCGAAACCTGGGAACATCAAGAACTTTGTTAAGTACAAGAGTGGCAGACCTCAGTGTACTCATTGTGGAGCAATGGGACATGTAGTTGATAAATGTTATAAGCTACATGGATACCCTCCTGGGTATAAGTTCAAGAACAAAGGGAGTCAACCTGGTCAGTCCTTTGCAAATAATGTAACTACTGCTGAAGATCATACTAGTGAACATGTTGCACTCACCAAGGTTCAATATCAGCAACTGATTGGGCTATTGAACTCCCAATGTCATTTTGGCACTCAAGCACCACCAGAAATGTGTTTGGACAATGCTCACCAAGCTGCAACTATCATTACTCAGCCTTCTCAAACTTCTTTGGATTCCCAAGCCCAAAACATTTCAGGTATTTGTTTTTCTCCTTCACTTGAACATTCAGTTTTTTCCTCTGGTGTCAACACTTCTCACATCAGTCCATCTGACTGGATTCTTGACAGTGGTGCAACAGACCACATGGTACATTCCATCCATTTCTTCACTTCTATCACTTCCTCTGTTCAGATTTCAGTTAAACTTCCTAATGGTGACATGGTTAAAGTCACTCACATTGGAACTGTCAAAGTCTCTGCCACTTTAACTTTAGAACATGTTCTTTGCATTCCAAATTTTACTTTCAATCTTATCTCTATCAGCAAGCTAACCCAAAATCCTTCTTGCTGCTGTCTTTTTCTTTCTCATTATTGTTTTCTACAGGACTTATTGCATTGGAAGATGATTGGGCTGGGTAAGAGACATGGAGGTCTATACATTTTGCAGTGCACTGATTCCTTCACATTACCTGTTTCTGTTTCAGAGGTTCTATCCAATCTGTCTTCTTTCCTTTGTAATAAAAGAGTCAATCAATGTAATCTTGATTCTTCTCATGTTGTTAATACTTCAAATAATGTTGTTAGATTGTGGCATTATAGATTGGGTCACCCATCTTCACAAAGATTAGCCTTGTTGAAACACTTTGTACCTGATCTGATTTCTTGTAATAATAACAACTCCTTTGACTGTTTTGTTTGCCCACTAGCTAAACAACACAAATTACCTTTTCCTAAATCCACAAGTGTTTCTTCCTCTTGTTTTGACTTGGTTCATGCTGATATTTGGGGCCCTTATTCCACTCCATCATTAAATGGCTCAAGATACTTTCTTACTTTGGTTGATGATCATAGTAGGTGTACTTGGGTTTATTTAATGAAACTTAAATCTGATGCTTCTTCACTGATTCAAACTTTTTTCCAAATGATTCTTAATCAATTTAAGATGTCCATTAAAGTGCTTAGGACTGACAATGGTCCTGAGTTTGCTGTTCCTTCCTTTTATGCATCTAATGGCATTCTACATCAGCTTTCTTGTGTTGAAACCCCACAACAAAATGCTGTAGTTGAACGAAAACATCAGCATTTGTTGAATGTTGCTAGAGCCTTAAGATTTCATGCAAACTTACCTTTGAAATTCTGGGGGGATTGTGTTCTTACAGCCACATACCTTATCAATAGACTTCCTAGTCCTCTTCTAGGTAATCTTACTCCTTATCAGAAACTTTTAGGACATTCTCCATCATATCAGCACCTTAGGTCCTTTGGTTGTCTTTGTTATGCCTCTACCTTAACTAGGAATAGGTCCAAGTTTGATCCTAGGGCAAAGGCATGCATACTCCTTGGATATCCTTTTGGTACCAAGGGTTATAAATTGTATGATTTGTCCACCAAAGTTGTTTTCATCTCTAGAGATGTTATCTTCAAAGAATCAATCTTTCCTTTTAAACATTGGCTGCCTAAACCTCTCCCTCCCCACTCCAACACTTCTCACAATATATTTCCACCTCAAGCTTCAATTCCAGAAACCACATCTTCTATTTCTGCTGAATTTTCACTTCCTTTCAACCATATTGATACTGCTGTACCTCCTGATGAATTCCCAGACCTTGTCCACCATGATTTAGCCTCTTCCTCATCTACTCTTTCTGTTCCACTTGACATTCCTGCTCTACCTGTTCCCTCAATTGATTTACCTGTTGTTAGGAGGTCCAATAGGTCTCATAAACCTCCCTCATATCTCCATGATTATCACTGTCACTTAGCTTCCACCACCACTCTTAATCATCACTGCAATTTGGTCTCAACTCCACTCATACCTTCTCATGATTCCACTGCCAGTCCAGGTATTCTCTATCCCCTTTCTTCTACTCTTTCTTATTCTAAGTTGTCTATTGCCCACAAAGCTTTCTCTGTTGCACTGTCCATTACAAAAGAACCTACTTCTTATGCTGAAGCCTTCCCTGATCCATTATGGCAAGCTGCCATGAAAGCTGAGATTGATGCTCTTCAGGCAAATAATACTTGGGTCTTGACCAAGCTACCTCCTGGTAAAGTCCCAATTGGGTGCAAGTGGGTCTATAAAATCAAACTTAAGGCTGATGGGTCTGTAGAGAGGTATAAGGCTAGACTTGTTGCTAAGGGTTTTACTCAAACCGAGGGGATTGATTACTATGAGACCTTCTCTCCTGTGGTGAAGTTTGTGACAGTTAGAACACTCTTAGCTATGGCTGCTGTCTTTGGTTGGCACTTGTCTCAACTTGATGTCAATAATGCTTTTTTGCATGGAGAGTTACATGAGGAAGTGTACATGGTTCCTCCTCCTGGTTTTGGCAGCAAGGGGGAGGTGTGCAAACTCACTAAATCACTCTATGGTTTGAAGCAGGCAAGTAGACAGTGGTTTGCCAAGCTTTCATCCACTCTTCTTGATCATGGTTTTCTCCAATCAAAGTCAGACTATTCTGTCTTCACTAAAGTCAGCAAGTGTTCCATTCTCATCTTGTTAGTTTATGTGGATGACATCCTAATAGCAAGTAATGATGTGGAGGCAGTTAACTCTTTCAAGGTTTTTCTAGATACCAAGTTTAAACTCAAAGATCTTGGTACCTTGAAATATTTCTTGGGTCTTGAAGTTGCAAGGACTGAAAAAGGAATCAATCTATGTCAGAGAAAGTTCATTTTAGAGTTACTTTCTGATGCTGGTATGCTAGCAAGCAAACCTGCTAATGTGCCCATGGATCAATCAGCTAAGTACAGGAGCTCAATGGGGGAAGATGTTCCTGATCCATCCTTGTACAGAAGACTTATTGGCAAGCTGCTATATCTGACTCTAACTAGGCCTGATATTTGCTACTCAGTGCATAAGTTGAGTCAGTTCATGAATTCTCCTAAAACTCCTCACCTCCAAGCAGCTTATAAGGTCCTTAAGTATCTTAAGAAGACACCAGGACAAGGGTTGTTCTTATCAGCAAGTTCTGAAATGAAATTGAAGGCCTACTGTGATGCTGACTGGGCGGCTTGTCCAGATACCAGAAGGTCAGTTTCAGGCTTCTGTGTGTTTCTTGGTGACTCTCTTATATCCTGGAAGTGCAAGAAACAACAAGTGGTGTCCAGATCATCTGCTGAATCAGAGTATCGAGCAATGGCCACTGTCACAAGTGAAGTTGTTTGGTTATTGGCATTGCTTAAGACTTTTGGTTTTAATCACACTCAGCCTGCCTCATTGTACTGTGATAGCAAGGCAGCTCTTTATATTGCTGCAAACCCAGTGTTTCATGAACGCACAAAACATATAGAGGTGGACTGTCATTTTATTCGAAGCAAGCTTCAAGATGGAGTGATCAAAACCTTTCATGTTCCTACCAGACACCAGATTGCTGATTGCTTCACAAAGGCACTCGGATACAAACAATTTTACTTCCTCCTATCCAAGATGAATCTCATCAATATCTATGGTTCATCTTGAGGGGGAGTATTGAGATATTTCATGATTGTAGTTTGCGTAGTGTTGATGTTCTGTGTGAACCTTGTTTCTGTTACTTGTAAGTTCTGTTACTTGTAAGTTTTGTATATAGGCATAAACTACAATTGTATAGCTGTAGGATAGAATACATGGTCATAAACGACTGCCGTTTATAGTCTACAAATAGGTCAGTTAGTTACAAAGAATATTACACGTGTACATCAGTTAGTTAGTTAGTTATTTTTCTGTTTCTCCCTTTCTTGCCTCTGTTCTCACTATATAAAGAACAGAGTGAGCTAAGCTTAATATACGGAATTCATTTCATACAATTCAGTGATTGATCAATTCCTTTCTCTCTCAATCTGTTTACACTCCTCCATTGATGAACTTTCGGAGCTAGTGTAAAATCAACATTCCAACTAATTTGAGCTACTGTGCACAACTTAGAGTGCTTGATGTTGCTTACAACGATCTTGTTGGGCAGATTCCAAAGCACCTAAGCTCATTGTCAAAGTTGGTAAATCTAAGTCTTGGTGTGAACAACCTAAGAAACTGGCTGGCTCCATACCACCCTCTATGGGAAATCTTACTCACCTTACAGGAATCAACTTACGGAACAACCATTTCTATGGTGAAATTCCACAAGAATTGGGATGTCTACAGCGCCTGCAGCATCTTAATTTGGCTTGGAATTCCTTTGGTGGTAAACTTCCAACTAATTTGAGCTACTGTGCACAACTTAGAGTGCTTGATGTTGCTTACAACGATCTTGTTGGGTAGATTCCAAAGCACCTAAGCTCATTGTCAAAGTTGGTAAATCAAAGTCTTGGTGTGAACAACCTAACAGGAAGTATCCCAGCTTGGATAGGAAACTTTTCTTCTTTGTCTGTCCATAGTCTTTTACAAAACAATTTTCAAGGAAGCATACCAAGTGAACTTGACATCTATCAAGCTTGGGATTTTTTGGGCTTTCTATGAATAATCTGTCTGGTACCATCCCTCCTCAAATCTTTAATATTTCTTCCATATACTTTTTCTCCGTCACCAAAAACCAGCTACATGGAAGCCTTCCTACAAATGTTGGTCTTACTCTTCCTAACCTTCAAATATTTTTTGGCGGTGCTAACAATTTCACTGGAGCTATTCCAGTGTCATTGTCAAATGCTTCTCAACTTCAGAAACTTGACTTTTCTATAAATGGTCTGACTGCGACACTGCCTCAAAATTTCGCAAACTTGCAAGGCTTGGTGGGACTTAAATTTGATGTTAATAGTCTAGGAAATGGGATGGATGGAGACTTGAATTTTCTCAAGTTCTTAGCTAACTGTACTAGTCTGGTGGTCTTGGGTTTACAAGATAATAATTTTGGAGGAGTATTTCCCAGCTCCATAGCCAACCTTTCCACCCAATTACTATCTCTTACTATGGGTGGGAATATGATCCGTGGTGACATCCCTATTGGGATCGAGAACCTTGTCAACTTAAACGATCTGGGACTAGAAGATAACTATTTGGGAGGTACTCTTCCTGGTGTTATTGGGAAGCTTTAGAAGTTAAAGGTATTATATATGGATGACAACAAGTTTTCTGAGCCGATCCTTTCCTCCTTAGATAACTTGACTAGCCTGACAATGCTCTTTATGCAGGGAAACATACTAGAGGGGAATATACCCACAAGCCTAGGAAATTGCCAAATTTGCTTTTACTCAACATTTCTAGTAACAATCTCACTGGCATCATTCCAAAACAAGTTATTGGTCTTTCTTCCCTTTCAATTTCTTTGGTCATGTCTCACAATCTTTTGATAGACGCATTGCTGTTTGAAGTGGGCAACTTAATACATCTTGCTGAGTTAGATCTCTCATATAATAGATTATTAGGCAAAATTCCCACCACCTTTGAGACTTGCCTTAGTTTGGAGCGCTTATATTTAGAGGGCAATTCATTTGAAGGAGCAATACCTGAATCTTTGAAGACATTGAGAGGTTTAGAAGAAATAGATATTTCGCAAAATAACTTCTCTGGACAAATTCCTTAGTTACTAAGCAAGTCTTTGTCACTTGAGTATCTCAATATTTCTTATAATGATTTTGAAGGTGAAGTGCCAATTGATGGAGTTTTTGCAAATGCAAGCAAGATTTCAATATTTGGAAATGATAAGCTATGTGGTGGTCTCCAAGAATTACATTTACCTGTATGCTCAAGGAAAAATCCTCATTCATCTAGAAAGCTTCTTGCACTCATAATAGTAATTCCTACCCCTAGCATGATCATATTTGTACTCATTCTATAGTATTTTTTTCCCTACTTGTTTTCTTGCGAGGAAAAAAAGAGAGAGAGCATTAGATGCATCTTCCTTTGATGATAGGAAGTTGCGCCTCTCTTATGCAGAGCTCTTAAAATCAACAAATGGGTTTTCAAAAAACAATTTGATTGGTTCGGGTAGGTTTGGGTTAGTATACAAAGGAGTTCTTTCTGGAAATGGAGCAATTGTTGCAGCTAAAGTATTAAACCTTCAACAAAAAGGAGCTTCCAAGAGTTTCAATAATGAATGCAATGCTTTGAGAAGTATATGTCATCGCAATCTACTTAAGATTATCTCAGCTTGCCCAAGCATTGATCATGAAGGAAATGACTTTAAAAGTCTAATTTTTGAATTTATGTCCAATGGAAGTCTAGAAAAATGGTTGCATCCTAAAATTGATGAGCAACATCAAAGCAAGAATTTGAGATTTATTCATAGACTGGACATAGCTGTTGAGGTTGCTTATGCATTAGAATATCTTCATCACCATTGCCAAACCCCAATTGTTCATTGTGATCTAAAGACAAGCAATATACTTCTTGATGAAGATATGGTAGCCCATGTCGGTGATTTCGGATTGGTGAATTTCCTCTTTGAAGCATCAAACAATCCCTCCAAATCTCAAACCTTGTCAATTGGGCTCAAAGGTCCCATTGGATACATTCCTCAGGTAATTTTTTAGTAGATACAATGCCTGTCCTGTATAACAAGTAACATTGGTATTTGTTAGGTTCTAAAGATTTAGGAATTTATGTATTTAGAACTCTAATTTGTATTGTTGGCAAACCATGATCAAAACAAGTTATTGAGTCTTGTTTAGACTTGCTCAAAGTTGGGTCTTTCATGTAAAGTTGGAATCGAGTGGCTGCAGATGCATTGGTGCATTTCGGCCTGGCTCGATCGATCAAAGGAAAGGCTCGATCAATCGAATCTCGGGCAGAATGTTTTTCTGTAAAATATTCCAGCTCAGCCCTAACTCATTAAACGTTTTGGGTTTTCTGTTTTTACCCTAGGTATATAAAGAAAAACCCTAGCCACGTTTTTAAGAGTTGCTCCAGTTGTATTGTTGCTTATACTTTTCTGTTTTGTGTAAATCTCTTGTGAGATCTAGAGGAGCTTTTCTTTACACAAAACTTAGGGTTTTCAAGGTAGAGATTACTTCAACATCTTGATGATCAACTCAGTTGCTACCATTGAAGTTTAAAGAATATCAAGCGTGGGTGCTTGTAGCTGATTGGAGAATCCAAGAAAGAAGGAGTCCGTGGATTCGGAGCTTGCACGTGGTCGTGTCAGTAAGTTCTACTGGAGGGTAGCATTAGGAAGTCAAGCGGGGAGCTTGTAGTCCTTTTGTATGAACTTTGATTCTTTCCCATAGTGGATTCAGGTTTACCTTGAGGATAACTAAGTCAAATCCTCTCCAGGTTTTTACCGTGTGGTTTCTTGGGTGATCATATCATTGTGTCTTTTATTATTCTGCTGCTTTATACTTTTGATATGATTGTATGTTTGTGATACCCTAGAATTGCTTAAATTGACTAAGTTAATCACTTGGCTAATTAACTAGGTTAATCTGGTTGTTTTAAGGGGTTTAAAACCGTTCAGTATTAAACTATTGTAGGGATTCTTTCGAAAAGTAACTAAATGCTTTGGTCATCACTTTTTGAGTGGGCAAAAATGCTTGACACCATTGGCCACTTGAATAACCAAAAGTAAAAAAACTTTTCCTTTTTTCTAAAAAGCCAAATATTCACAAAATTGTATGATAGGCTATATTTGATCAGAATGCATAATGCACTAGGAGATATTTATTGTTGAATATGTGTTGATGAATTGTAAAGTACGGGATGGGTGGTCAAGTTTCAACACTAGGAGATATTTATAGCTATGGGAGACTCTTGCTAGAAATGTTCATTGGAAAAAGACCTATTGATGAAATGTTCAAAGATGGTCTAAGCATTCACAAGTTCACTGCAATGGCTTTGCCAGAACATGATATGGATATAGTTGACCCATCAATGTTCTTTGTGGAGGATGAAGAAGATATCTATGATGAAATAGAAGAAAGAACAATAATTGAAGAAGATTCCCATATCAATGTCAATAGCAAAATAAAAGAATGTTTGATATCTATGTTCCAAATTGGATTGTCATGTTCTAAAACATCACTAGATGAGCGGATGCCTACAAACATTGTCGTCAATGAAATTAATGCAATTAGACACACGTTTCTTAAATCTCAAAAGAAAAATAGAAGGAGAATGAACTACGTATGCTAAGTGTATGTTTGGAATTGGCTTAAAAGACTAACTTTTTTTACTATTTAGCTTATTTTTGCTACTATTCATGGGTCTCATTGCATTTTTTGGTACTATTTATGAGTTCTACTATACTATTTCAACTATTTTTTAGCTTTATTTACAATACTTTCAACAAAAAATTTTAAGTTTAAACTAAATAAAATGTTCCCAAACAGATTCTAAGTCATTTTATTTGATTCATGGAATACAATTGTTGTTTGTTCACGTTAATCATGCGCTTGTTGCATTAATTAATTCATGTGATTGTCTGTTTTGTAGCATGACCCAATTGGAAGGAAGTAATGACCCTTGCTGGAGTACTATTTCTGAGGCTATTGTTATTTGTCAATGACATTTTCTTGAACCATGTTCCTATGTTCTTTTGATTATTGCTTGTAAGAACCCTCCTTTGATATGTAATATAAATTCCATACGCTATTCCTGTGCCATTTTCTTTTCTTAATTTGATTTTGTACTTTATATAGCTAACTAATCACTAAAATATTACCGTGTTTAATGAGCAATCCATAGTAACTATATTTTGGTTTTTTTTTTTTTTTTTTTTTTTTTTTTTTTTTAAATGGTAGTAAATGACTATATTTTGGTTTAACACCTCGATAAGACTTGTCAATCCGGCTGAGGCAATTTGGGCCGCTCAATTGCACTAGGCCGAAAACAACTTTTTTTTTTTTTTTTTTAATTTTTATGTAATGAACGAATGGGTCTGCTTGGGCTGGGCTGGGCTGGGTTTACTTACAAATGAATTCAATAATGAGAGAAAAGAAGTAATGGGCTCCTACATAATTGTGTGATAAACATGTAAGGAGTGGATTTGTAAATAGTCCATTGTCCCTTCTTTCCACATGACATTCCTATGCCTAATCTTCATGAAAAACTTTAAATCCTTCCGTTAGGAATTATCATTATCATAATGTACCAGTTCAAATGAATGGAAAAAAATATATATATCATCAGTTTTTCATATCAAATATCTTGAGATAAATGTGAAAATCATAACACTCAATAAATTTATAATGTCCTGAGAAAATTTGCACACATCTAAACTGAGTTGAAAAATGCCCAAGGACGATTCATGTTCATAAGTTAGATATCTCTCTCTCTCTCTCTCTCTCTCTCTCTCTCTCTCTCTCTCTCTCTCTCTCTCTCTCTCTCTCATTGTTTGGGGCTAAAATCAATAAACTTAGTAGTTAAATGACCTAGTTGATTGAAGTATACCACTAAGATGTGTCAATAGTTAGACTAGTCTAGACATTGTTAAGAGCCTTATAGTTTAATTGGTTGACACCTTCTGGTATTTCTGATAAAGATATCCAAGGTTCAAATTCTCTCACCTCTAACTATCAAATCATCAAAGAAATAAATAAATAAATAAGAGACTGGTCCAAACCAGACAAGTTGGAGTAAAGAATTCTAAACTTACCAAAAGATAAGTGTAATGAATTATTTATGATACTAGTTCACCAGAAAGAATTTTTATTGTGGATGTAAGTTCACTTACAAATATCATGGATGTAAGTTATGTATTTTATGAGTTCAATTGATAACTATTCTAAAAAGGTTTGGGTTTATGTTTTCAAACAACAATTTTCATTTCGACACACTTTTTCACCGACACGTATTTCCACAAATGTTTTCAAACAACAATTTTCAGTTTTTAAACACATGTACCAAACGGGCAAGTGCCTTAAATCTGAGAATGGCATTGGGTACTGAGTTCTTGAAATTTTGTGAAAAGCATGGTACCAAGAGGTACTTTATAGCGTGAAGAACACCTCTATGGAGTAGGATGGTTGAGATAATTAATAGAACAATTAGTGAGATAACCAAATGCATAAAACTGAATGTTGGGATTTCCAAAGTCTTCTAAACTAAAGCAATGTTATGGGGGGACGAGGATCTGAATGGCTGACAAAGTTCATGTAGAGGTGGACCTTGGGGAACATAGGTGGGTTGTCCTTGGAAAGTATACCCTTAACTCAGACTTAGGCTGAACAACCATAATTGGCGAGGGTGCCGAGGACATCTAGCTAACCTCAGAAGGTTAAGGGACAGAGTCAAAGGGAGCACAGTGCAATCCGAGAGGGGACAAAGGTAACTTGGTATTGAACAAGGAAGAAAAGAAAAAGGAAGGGCAAAGTGGCCATCCCCTCCACATTTAATGCACTGCACCACTTAGCTGGCAGCATTAATGGGAAAATGAAACTGAATAGTGTTCCCACAGCTAATACCCTAGTGTAAAAACCTTCTAGCAAAATCTTAATGGGACAAATATCAAGAAAGTCTAATCATGACCCTCTAAATGTAAGATCCAGATGCATCTTTGCTAAGTTATATAAAGCCAAGAAGCATCTAGATCAAGGAGAGTCCAGTTTTGGAAGAGAAAAAGAGAGAGAGAGAGAGAGAGAGAGAGAGAGAGAGAAAGAGAAAAATAATCCAATTGTACCATCATCCTCAGATTGAACCTGATGACGAACACTGTACATAACACCATTAAAGCATGGAAGAATGCGTAAGTGGTTAATTCTGGACTCTACACGTGAAACAGCTGTAAGGGAAGGGAGAATAGGTGTTGGCTAAAAGAGCTTGTCTTGGTCTGTGCTAAAGGCATGACTGCCTTAGGAAGGAAGTAAGATTTACACCTGACATGATACTCAAGCTCAAGCACTTACAAAAAGGGAGATAGTGACTTTCCAAAGTCAGAAGCTATGAGAACACCCCTTATTGGTTGAGTGCACCATAAGTCACCTTAGGAACACGTGTACCAATCACAGTACTCCTAATGTCCCTCTCAATGTCCAAGACTTGTCTCCCAAGTAGTGGCAAAGCTACCTACCTATAGGTCCTAGTGCCACGTTGGCACAATTCTTATCCCTTAGTCAGCAGATAATATCACAATTGTAAAAAGATTTAAGAGAGAGAATATGATGACTTGACACCTGTCCTTGTATTTAGCCACATTCCTTGAAATATAAAAGGAACATGTAGCTATGTTATTAGGGCAAGAACACCCAACTAGATATTTTGAGATGAAAGTGGAGAGTTGGTAGGAAAGAAGTGCAACTTTGTTGTAAATGGATCTCTTTCTCATACATAATACAAGTTGAGTCGAGCAAGAATGTTGTGTTCTTTCTCAAATCGTGGTTTTTTATTCCTTCTCTAGGGTTTTCCACGTACATTCGATGTTGTTTTTATAGTCAGTTTCTCTGCCTTGTTTAAATGTTTATCTTTTTCATGTCCTACCATCACTATGTTTATTTCTTGTTTGAGTATCATGTCAAAGCTTGCATCTTGTCGAGCTTTCTCATGTAAATGTACTGTTAAATAACTTATTTCACTCCTATAAATAAGCTCAAATCTAACTTGCACGTACAAACACTTAACCACTTTTATACTATATGTCTAGTTGAATATAAATCACTACACATACAGTTTTTATCTGGCTTTTTTTTCCCTTTTTTGTAACAGGTACTTCAAAGTTGACCTTGCATCCCATCTCTATAAATTAATTGTGTAAGCGAATAGTAGTTAGATTAAATCTAATCATATTTATCTGGTCCATTTTTCGTCCGCTACAAATGTGTATGGCTTGTTACACTCTTAAATGATCACCTAAAGCTACACTTGATAGGAAAGTTGCTGGAGAGGTATGGACAAGGAATAAGGTTAAAAATAAATAAATAAATAACTCTTTGATGAGGATATTCGGGTACTCTTTCTTATGTTCATATACCCATTTGAAAAGATATCAAAATTTTATCCTAAATCAAAGAAGTGCATATACTCAATTATACATGAATAATTTTTTAATCTGACCATAACTAGACATGGCAGGCAATGGTTCGAGTCACTACAAAAAAAAGCGCCTGTGGCCGTGGTTTTAAAACGCGGCTGTGGTTTTAAAACGCGGCTATAGGTCAAAAAAACATGGCCATAGCCTGATTTGGCCTATAGCCTCATTTTTTTAGGCCGCGTTTGTAAATATGGCCTAAAACCCGTGACTAGTTGAGCTGCTCTTAAGTTCAACCCAACTAGATTTAGGTCATATACTTATATTTATCTAGATTTAAATCATGACTCCAATGTTTAAAACCAATGTACTGTACACATAAATAGAGTTCAAGGATATTATTATCAATCGCTAAAATTAAGAGTTGAAAAAAAGAATATTCAGTACCCGTTTGTATTGAGCTTATTACGTCTGTGTCTATGTTTTGTTTTTGTTTTTGTTGGGAAGCACATTCTGTGGCTGTGGTGTTTTTCCAGTAGGTCATGTACACTGTTCACAGAACCCCACAAACCTCTTTTTTCAACAAAATTTTCATTAAAAATGGGTCTCACGACACTATTCACACATTTAAAAATTATTTTGCTATAGTATTTTCAATTTTCAGTTTTCAACAAAATAAGTGATATCCAAACACACCCTCAATCTCAACCATTAAAATAAAATTTAAAAAAAAAAAATTTTGAAGTGGCAACAACTTTTTGCAAAAGAGAAAGGGTTAATTCATAATTGCACACCAAGTCTGAACCCACGTCGATCTAACTAGAATATTCACATCAGTTCGTGCAAAAATTCATGTCTATATTAGCATAAGAACCTACTTTTTTTATTTTACATACTCACTTTTCAAAATACCCCATATTAGATTATCTAGGTTACACTACATTTCATTAAAATATCAATTTTTTTTTATTTTTTTTTATTGTTTCTTTTAAAATTTACATACAACAACTACCATCTACTTTTTTTTTTTATTCTCGAGATATATAAAAATTAATAATAAACAACTAAATGCGAAATAAATAATATCAACATAACAAACTTAAAAATTTACACAATTAAAGAAAAAATTTTAAAGTAAAATTATATAAATTTTACACATTTTTTTTATTACGATAAGTGCTTTAGCATATGTACCCTGTAATATCACGAGGGAATTTAAATATTTTGTCAACCACGATGTAAAAAATAATCTTGCTCGGTAGACTCGGTACAATGTGGTAATCGTGGTCGGTAGACTCGATACATTCAATCATTTCAATGTGGAAAAAGGCAGAAAAATACATGTAGAAAAGGTAAAAAAGCAAAGTGACGACAAAATGGAGAATTATCATGCTTCAAAGTTCTTCCAATGCGGAAAGCGCAACGTGGAAGGCAGGACAGAAAGTGTCAAACATGGTGGAAATCTATTAGATTTGAAGAAATAGGTATTTGCAGGTGAGAGTGAGACTCCAGCATTTAGCTAAAAATCCTGCTTTTTTTTTTTTTTTAACACCTCGGCAAGCTCCTCCGCCTCCTTCCCTCACTCATATCTCTCTTTCTCTCTTCCCTCTCTCTCTTGTTTGTTGGTTTGTTAGAGGAGATTGGTGTGGGTTTGTCGGATTTGGTGTCTTCGTTGATGGCTTTGATGATGGTGGTGGTTATGAGTTGTGAGAAAGGTGGTGGGTTTATAAGCCTTTGAGGTAGCGGTGGGTTGTGGGAGTAGTGGTAGGTTTGCTAGTGGAAAGGTGGTTGACTATTGATGGGTTTTTTATGAGATAGAGATGTATTAGATGAAGGGAAGAGAGAAGAGAAACACCGAGAGGAAGAGAGGAGAAAGAGTAAAAATGATTTTAAAAAAAAGAAAAAAAGAATGGCATATAAAAATAAAATAATTGATGTGGAATGTAATGTCAAATGTTATATTATAATTTTTTTTTTTATAAAAGTAAATTTTTATGTATTAAAATAAAATTTGGATGCAACGCATGCTAGTGCGCCTAACACAATAGGTCACCGTAATCAATCCATTAATTTCTCTTTAGTGAGAAATGGATCATCTTCTACCGCACTAACAGAGTAACAGTATCTACATATTACTTCCAAATCCTTTCCAACAATTCTAATTTTGATTTTAAATTCCGCACAAACTCAGTTGGTCGACCTAGGTCATGATGGAGACAACTTTTTTAATAGTTTCTTAGATTTGAAGTTCGTTTGGAAACAACTTATTTAGTTGAAACCACAATTTTTTAGCTAAAAGTATCATAGAAAAAAGCTAAAAGTTAGCTGAATAGTATAATAGAACTCATAAATAATAGCAAAAATAAACTAAAAACTCGAATAAGCTACAAGTTTGGTCACGACCCAAACACACTCTTGATACTACACTTTTTTTGTTCTTTATAAATAGTAACGTTCTATAGCTTCTCCTGTACAATTCATAAGGAAGCTATCCTAGTCCCAGTTAGCTAGCGTGGTCATCATCAGTACAGTTGGGACTTAGAAACTTCTTCAACTAGTCTAAGCCAATACTGTCTTTCCGGTACGTATATCATCCCTCTGCTTTATAATACATATATCAAAGTTTCACACTTATTAATAGAGCTACTCTCCAAAATATTTACTGTTTAGCAACAACAACAACAAAAAAACTCTCTAAAATATTTACTGTTTAGCAAACGAAACAAAACAAAACTCTCCAAAGTATTACTGTTTCACAGCCTCTAGACTCCCACAGAATTACCAATCTTTTTGGCCTTGATTATCAAACTTGATTTTGGAGGATCGGCACTATCTCATACTGTTTGTACTTGATAGTTCCCTAAATAAACAATTTTAGGGAATATAGATTCACAGAGAAATAGTTAGATCACTCACCAATTTATTTCATGTATTTATCAGATATATATTCCCATTAATATAATGTTAGGCAGAGGCTTGGTGGGCCAAGTCCAACATCCTACAGATGCTTGGGCCAGATTGAGCCCTTAGTCTCAATCAACCTGTTAGCATTAGATTGCCACCCTTTAATGGAATAAAGTTATTCCCTTACTATTAACTATAGCTTTTGGTGCAATAGGTAAGTGCTTGGTCTAACATATAACATATTCCTTGCCAAAACCCTAGAAATCGACAAACAAAATGTTTGATTAGAAACCAATTTTATTAAGTTTGGCCTTTTATGTTGAATGCAACTAATTCAAAATTATGGTTTGAAGCAAAATATGATTTTGTGGATTAGGGTAAGGGTTTGAATACAGGGACGGACCTACACTGGGGCAGAGGGGGGATGCCCCCCCCCCCCCCCCCCCCCCAAATTAAAAAAAAAAAAACTAGTATAAAAAAAAAAGATTTGCTCTTGAATATATATATATATATATATCTGTCTCTCCTCTTCTAAAATATTTAGATATTGACCTACAAAAAAAGAAAGAAGTAAATAACATTCATGCCCCTTTAAGTACAAAAACAAAATAAAAAAATAAATATGGATTAAACAAAAATCGTGCACAAAATAAGAAACACTTATTTTGTATGTTATACTTTGTTGATATGTTTTATAATATGAAATTTTTAAGAAATACTTATTTTGTATGTAGTATTTTGTTGAATATGAAATACATGTTAGTTTTTTATTTTCATAATTTTTTAAAAAAATTTTAAGCTTTGCCCCCCCCCCCCCCCCCCCACCCCCAAGTATGAATCCTGGTTCCGTCCTTGTTTGAATACACCTACCTCAAGAGGAATCCTTGTTGAATATGCAAATAACAATGAAACATGGAAATAAAAAAACGACTCTAGCTACTAAGAAACTAATTAGTGCTAAGTTCTTATTCTAAGTTATCTCCATTGTCAATTATTCATAGTAAAATGGTTTAAAGTGAACTAACTCTAAGCAAGATAATTTGAAATGAACTGAACTTAACCAATCTAATTAAAAGTAATCCAAAGTTGATTGAGCCTAAATTATCATTCTAACGCTAAACTGACTCAAAGTAGACATTATTCATATCAAACATAACTAGTTTGGTCAAATTTTCCAAATATAATCGAAGACGTGTAATAAAATCAATTAATTTCATAAAAATTATAATACATAATGAGAATTATACTTGACCTATAAAAATAATCTCTTATCAAAAATATTCAAAGTGTACTAATAGCATACCCACGTATCACATTGCATATTGACTAGTTTTATTTAAAAGAAAGATGAAATTCAATTTCATAATTCATAATTAAATCGCATTAAATTTTAAACAAAAATTCCAATTTTTTATTTTATAATGTAGCTGAAGATAAGGAATTTGAAATTTGGACATCTCGATTAAAAATGCTAAAAAGTGTCAATTGAACTATAAGACTTTTATCAAAGATTCCAAATCAAGTACTATTAGTTGCCAATAAATAAAAGCTCATCTTATGGGAAAAGCACATACACATATAAACATCATGTTGAGTTGTTGACTCAATCAAAACAGAGTAAATCCCCACTATTGCTCACTCAAAATTAAAGCCACTCATACTCCCTATAATTAAAGTAGGAATTGTTCCTATAGCTTCTGTTTAATTTAGATTGAGATAAAACCATCAGCCTACTACTTTAAATCAAGATCCTTCATTATTCAGTTCAAAGATATCGAGTAACATTTCAAGGTCAAACTTCATAGGACTTAAATTGCAATGATCACTATAAGTATAAGTGCTTGTGGAGTATGGAAGGCAAGGGCCGGAGTCCAAGTCTCTAGAATGAAGCTTTCACACACATATATACTTAGATTAGATTAGAGTAGAATTTCTATCTTGTATAAAAAAAATTAAAAAAAACTTAGTGATCAAATTTATTGACTTTACACACCCATATATACTAAAAGCACAGTATATCTTGAGTCTTCTAATCTATACTATTTTATATTATATCTAATAATGGAAGCCTTACAATAAATTTTGCAAAGCTTTTGTTGCGCCACCTCATCAACATCTCTCTCTCTCTCTCTCTCTCTCTCTCTGAAATTTTCACTTTTACTCAACCTTTATTTTCACTTTTACTCAACCTTTTATCTCTTTCAACCATTGCCTTCTTTTTTTTTTTTTTTTTTTTCTTTTTTATTATAAATTTTTAACTTATAACATCAACTCTTTATAATTGCTCTTTATCTTTAAATCAAGATGTCAATTGGTTTTTTGTGTAGTTGAGAAGCAAATCCCAAATTTCTTATTTGAGAACAAGAGACTTTAACAATTGAGCAAATTGGAACTCACGACCATTGTCTTTATAGTTCAATCTTTCAACTTCTCTAACCATTGTCTTTTTAAATTTTCCATTTCATTTCCTTCATGCATCCTTAATTTTTTTTTTTATTTCATATCAATTATGCATTCTTATTTTTTCTCTTTTATATCTTTTTAACTTCTAGAGTTTTACTTTGCCCAAACTTTCATCTCCTTCAATCCTCTCTTCTATCTTATTTTTCATATAAATTTTGTATAACTTTCTTCACAACTCTCTCACCTAATCCTTTTTTTTATTTTTTCTATCACATTTTTTCCTCAAATGATTCTTTTTTGTTATTGTTGATTTAATTGTCAAATCACATTTTTTTATTAAATCTATTTTGGCTTATGCATTTATGTGTTTTAGTGCTTCAATCCCCAACCACGTGTTCTTTTTCTATATCACTTTGATTTGATTTGAGTTTAGGTTAATAATTAGTTATTTTGAAAGCGAGAATTTTAGTTTCTTTTTTAGTGATCCATTTAGAACTTGAACTTTGAGGCTTTGCTAAGTTCTATTTTATTTTATCCTTTTGGATGGAGAAATTTGTAACTTTTGTAGAGAAAATACTCTCAATAGTTGTTTTTTAATAGTACTTTTTAGTGGTTGTTATTCATAAAAACACAATAGTTAGTCAAACAAAAATAATCAGATAAGTGACATATTTTGGCTTTTACAATTAAAATTTCATTTATATATATATATATATATATTTATATAATGATGCATATAGAAGCTTAATTATGATATTTTTCTTATTGCTTTATTTGATAGACTTTTAGAGTGGAAAATTGTGCAATTTCTATGAAGAAAGTAATATTAAATTTTAATAGGTTATCAAAAGCAAGTTTTTTTCTTAATTGGTACAACTAATAATTGTTGAGCGAAATTTCCTAATATGTCATTTGTCTTTTGTTTACAAGGCATCTTTTATATGGTTATATATTGATTTGGTTGTTATTTAATATTTATGAATGTATCAAGATAAGTAATGTATTCAATAGGAAAGATCATGATCATACTTTTGTTTACTTCATAAGATACATAACTATAACATTAAATCATAATGTAGTGGTTTGTAATTAAAGAAAATTTTAAAATAGAGGGTTACAAGTTGAAGTTTTTGAATCATGAAAAATTCTACTTTTCTCTTTCCTTTCCAACTTTCATGATTGCAAAAACTTAATCCCTACAATATTCAATAACTAACAAATTAGCTCATGAGTAGATAAAATTTTAAACAAAATAAAAGGTAATATGACATTATTTATTTTAGTGAAAAAAAAAATGATCCTTGCCCTTGGTTTTGTAAAGGGCAAAATAAACTTTAAAAAAATATTAATAGTTTAGTACACCTAAAATGAAATGTTTTATAAGAAAAATACTTTGTTATTAATAAATTTTAATATATAATCTTACAAATATTTTAATAAATAAATAAATTATAATAATATCCTATTATAAAATAAGTATATATTCTTAGAATCGTAGATCCTTGACTAGCTCAATTATAATAAGAAAAACCTGACTTGAAGTTGCTTTTATTTTTTTAACCTCGCGTCCTCACAATCTCTATTGAATTAGGATATCAAACTATTTATCTATCTATCTATTTATCTATCAAATATTATAAAAGTTGGATTCTAAAACTAGTGGATGCATGCTACGATATTATACTTATTCATTTTCAAAGCATACGACAATGACATGTGGCAACTTTTATATTTAATTGGTATAATTGGACAAAAAATGCCACATGTTAAAATATTATTTGTACATGTCAATGTATTAGCCATAATACTAGACATGTGGCATATAACTAAAATTTTAAATTAAATAAATACATTTCCTTAGTATGATATTTAAGTTCACATTCATATTCTTATTTATGACCACTAATTCTTAATTTGTCATTTGTCTATTTATTTTCCTAACCATTCCCATGTCAAAGGCTATTCAATTATTTAAAAAAAATATAATTTGTTGTAAAAATTCTTTAATTGAGTAATATATGTGTAATATAATTAGATATTGGGTTTTATATATTGAGATTATTTTAAGAAACTTATTTTGGAACCATAATTTTTTTTATAGGAATTGATAGGAATTTTGGAACCATAATTAAATACATCACAATTAGAAAAGAAGCCTAGAAGTCTTTTATTTTTTAACATGTGAAATTAAAATTGTTCACATGTAACAACAAAATGTATATCTATCTATTTTCTATATATATAAAAATAAATAAATAAATAAAATGTCTACAACATGTTCCTAAATTTTAGCTTTTGATGTTTCTTTATATATATATATATATATATATATATATTAACAGGAAATGTTTTTACTTTTATATAACATCATTATTTTAGCAATTATAACTATATTTACTTCTATTATCTACATATATTTCATCCTCTTCCCTAACCTTTCATCTTCCTCATCCCCGTCACCCCCCTTACTTAAAAAAAAAAAAAAAAAAAAAATACTTTTTCTTTTTATCCCTCTTATAATAACCGTCAAGCTTAGAAATTTTGATGAAAATTTTGTTTTACAATTGTATTTTTGTTTTTTTGTTCTCCACTATCGGAGGTCTCTCTCTCTCTCTCTCTCTCTCTCTCTCTCATCTATAATATATTAATTTCTAACCTTATTCTCTGATTTGCTTTAATACTTTTCATTTTACATATTGTTTTTTTTTTCTTGTATATGGAATTAAAAATTGAACAATAATTAAGACAAAAGATTGATTTATGTATTTTTATTGTGTAGAAATTGTTGCTATTATTTTGATGTTAATTAGTAGGTGATATTCAATTTTGTTATTTTGTATAACTTTTTTTTTTTTTTTTATAAGAAATACTTTCATTTCATTAAGAAGCATAAAATAACATAGCATCCTGAGAAACAGCGAATGCAAGAAAATGTGGACATTCTTCTATCCATGTCACAAAATCAATATTTGTTCAAGATTATGTGAGTTCCGAACATTTTGTATAACTTTTGTCCAATTGTAATCCAAATATTTATTAGTATTTTTATGATTGTGGAATTCATTGTATATATGAAAGTTTCTAATAGTTATGTCAATATTTTTGTATCCAATATTTGGGTTAGAATTTTTTATATTTATCCTTAAATTATAAAAATTTTCCTTTCATGTTTCAAATAAAAAGTTTTATCTCCATTTTTATGCAAATGCAATCTCCTAAAAAATGGGCACATATATTTTTTTTATTCTCTTTGAAACTCACTAAAAACATATATGGTAAAAATTAACACTTTACATTTAAAGGAAAATTTTGTTTTAGATGTTTTATTTACCTCCTACTTTTTAACTCGTTATCAAATAAATTTTACTCTTCCTTATTTTTCTTTTCTTTACATTAAGAATGATATAAATATTATATATATATATATATATATCATAGTATAGTCTCAAATTTTATATAATAATCTTTCTAGGTGTTATATAAATAATGTTAATAAATTAAGAGATTTTAGTGGAATTTTTATGTAATATTATTAACTCAAATAATAGAAAATAAATTTTATTCGTTATTTCACTGATAATGTTTATTGATTAGCAATGATTGGAAGCAAAAATTACAATTTTTTTTTCTCAGGATTATGATTATGTTTTTTTTTTTTTAAATTGTTACTTTTAACTAATATTTTATATAGCAAGACTAATGAGTTTTCATGCATTACAATAATAATAATACTAATTTAAAAAAAAAAATTAAAATAAAGCGTGCAATCCACTGGCCTATCACTAGTTTTACCCCAAAAAAAAAAAAAACTTTTGACAGAATCATAATTACTAGCGAGACAACAGCAACTGAATTCTACTTGGGACTAGTTTTATTTAACAGAACTAACAAATATGGCCGTTTCATTATCTAGAGTCTGTGCTAAAGTTTTGCACTTCCACATAGAGCTGTGTCCTACTAAAATATATTTCTATCAACTCTAATTGAATTTTTGTATTCCACAGAAAGCAAACACTGGTATCAGATTTTGCCCTTCCTTTCAAACTCGCAACTCCAACAGAATGACGTACTCTTGGCTGTGTTACGATTGGGTTTTGCTAATATTCTTTCAGGGGATTCTTCTAATGTGCATGAGCACATGTTTGAAATCTGCTACAATTCCTGCTTTTGCAAACGAGACTGATCGCATGGCATTACTTGATTTCAAGAATCGGATCAATAAAGACCCACTTCAAATCATGAGCTCTTGGAATGACTCCACACATTTCTGCAACTGGTTAGGTGTTACATGTAGCCCTTCCAGTAAACGAGTCATGGTTTTGGACCTAGAAGCTAAGAAATTGTCTGGCTCCATACCACCCTCCATAGGAAATCTTACTTACCTCACAGGAATCAACCTAGAAAACAACAGCATCTACGGTGAAATTCCTCAAGAAGTGGGACGTCTACAACACCTGCTACATCTCAATTTCAGTGGGAATTCCTTTGGTGGTAAAATTCCGACTAATCTAAGCTACTGTACACAACTTAGAGTGCTTGATGCCACTTACAACAATCTTATTGGGCAGATTCCAAACCACTTCAGCTCATTGTCAAAGTTGGTGTATCTATTACTTGGTATGAACAACCTTACAGGAAGTATCCCAGCTTGGATAGGAAACATTTCTTCTTTGCGTGCTCTTAGTCTTATTCAAAACAATTTTCAAGGAAGCATACCTAGTGAACTTAGCCATCTAACAGGCTTGACATTTTTTCAGCTTGCTTTGAATAATCTGACCGATACCATCCCTCCTCTGATCTTTAATATTTCATCCATACAATTTTTCTCTGTTACAAAGAATCGACTACATGGAAGCCTTCCACCAGATGTTGGTCTTACTCTTCCAAAATTGAAACTCTTTCTTGGCTATGGCAATGATTTCACGGGACCTATTCCCGTGTCATTATCAAATGCTTCTCAACTTCAATTTCTTGACTTAGGTCAAAATGCTCTAACGGGGACAGTGCCTCAAAATCTGGGAAGCTTGCAAGGCTTGGTCAGACTTAATCTTAATAGGAATAGACTTGGAAATGGGAAAGATGGTGACTTGAATTTTCTCAGTTTCTTCATTAATTGTACTCATTTGGAGTACTTGGCTCTCAGTTTTAATTATTTTGGAGGAGTATTGCCCAGCTCCATAACCAATCTTTCCACCCAACTAACACATCTTATTGTGGCTGGGAATATGATCCGTGGTGGCATCCCTATGGGAATCGGGAACCTTGTTAACTTAGAAATACTAGCACTGTGTTATAACAATTTGGGAGGTACTCTCCCAAATGTTCTTGGGAAGCTACAAAAGTTACAGGCATTATATTTGAATGATAACAAATTTTTTGGGTCAATCCCTTCCTCCCTAGGTAACTTAACTGCATTGATAATGCTCAATATGGAGAACAACAGATTTGAGGGAAGAATACCCCCAAGCCTAGGAAACTGCCAACATTTGCTTTCACTAAACATTTCTAATAACAATCTCACTGGCACCATTCCAAAACAAGTTATTGGTCTATCTTCCCTCTCAATTTATTTGGACATGTCTCAAAATTTTTTGGTAGGTGCACTGCCATTTGAAGTGGGCAACTTAATACATCTCTCTGAATTATATCTCTCAAATAATAGATTATCAGGCAAAATCCCCACCACCCTTGATACTTGTCATAGTTTGGAGCGCTTGTATTTAGAGGGTAATTCATTCCAAGGAACAATACCTCAATCTTTGAAGAAGTTAAGAGGTTTAGAAGAAATAGATCTTTCACGGAATAACTTCTCCGGGAATATTCCTAAATTTCTCGGAAAGCTTATGTCACTTAAGCATCTTAATATTTCTTATAATGATTTGGAGGGCGAAGTTCCAAGTGAGGGGATTTTTGAAAATGCAAGCCAAATTTCAATCTTTGGAAATAATAAGCTATGTGGTGGTGTCCAAGAATTACATTTACCTACATGCGCTAGGAAAAATCTTCGATCATCTAGAAAGCTTCTTGCACTCAAAATAGTATTTCCTGTTACTAGTATGGTCATATTTGTACTTGTTCTGTTATATTTTTACCTTACATGTTTTAATGTGAAAAATTCAAGAGAGAGAGCATTAACTACATCTTCCTTTGAAGATAGGAAGTTGCGTGTCTCATACGCAGAACTACTAAAATCAACGAACGGATTTTCAAAAAAAAATTTGACTGGTTCGGGTAGCTTTGGCTCGGTATACAAAGGAATTCTTTCTGGAAATGGAGCAATTGTTGCTGTTAAAGTGTTGAATCTTCAACAAAAAGGGGCATCCAAGAGTTTTATTAATGAATGCAATGTTTTGAGAAGTATACGTCATCGTAATCTCCTCAAGATTATCTCTGCTTGCTCAAGCACTGATTATGAAGGGAATGACTTTAAAAGTCTAATTTTTGAGTTTATGTGCAATGGAAGTCTAGAACAATGGCTGCATTCTAAAAATGATGAGCAACATCAGAGCAAGAGATTGAGATTTATTCAGAGATTGAACATTGCCGTTGATGTTGCCTATGCATTAGAGTATCTTCATCACCATTGCCAAACCCCAATTGTTCATTGCGATCTAAAACCAAGTAATATACTCCTTGATGAAGATATGGTAGCCCATGTTGGTGATTTCGGATTGGTGAATTTCCTCTTTGAAGCCTCAAACAATCCCTCCAAATCTCAAACCTTGTCACTTGGGCTCAAAGGTTCCATTGGATACATTCCTCCAGGTAATTTTTCTAGTACATGAAGCATGCTTCATTTCTTGTATATCATTTTCCATTGATATTAAACTAAAGCAGAGATTCTTTCAGAAAGTAATTCTACGCTTAAGTTTGACACCACTTTTTAGTGAAGAAAAATGTTTGATAGCTTTGGCCAGTTGAAGGGACCAAAAAAAAACTTTTTGATTTTTCTAAAAAACACACCTACCTACACACACACACACAAAACCCACATATCCATAAAATTTTATGAAGTATACGTGCCAACAATGCATAATGCATTATGGCTAAATTTCAAGCACATAGGACTATTATTTGTTACTACTTATGTATTGATGAATTGTAGAGTATGGGATGGGTGGTCAAGTTTCAATGCTAGGAGACATTTATAGCTATGGGATACTCTTGCTGGAGATGTTCATTGGAAAAAGGCCAACTGATGAAATGTTCAAAGATAGTATGAGCATTCACCAATTCACTACAATGGCTTTGCCTGAACATATCATGGATTATGTTGATTCATCAATGTTCTTTGAGGAGGATGAAGAAGATGTTGATGATGACATAGAAGAAAAACAAATAATTGAAGATCTCAATGTCAATGTCAGTAGTGGAATAAAAGATTGCTTGATATCAGTGTTCCAAATTGGATTATTGTGTTCTAAAACATCACCGAATGAGCGGATTCCTACAAATGTTGTTGTCAATGAAATGAATGCAATTAGAGACAAATTTCTTAAACATAAGAAGCAAAACGGAAGAAGAATGAGCTAGGTATGTTAAGTCTTTTTTTTTAAAAAATTTTATTAATGGACATACAAATTGGTCACTTCATTGTAAGAAAATAGTAATAATAATAACATAAATATAAAATTGAGGAGAAAAAAAAATGTAGAAGCAAAAAGAAAAGAATATCAATCGCTATTAGGAATGTCAAGTCCGCAGGTTACTGTTTATTAACACTAATGGAATATAATTGGTGTTTGTTCATGTTGTTGCAAGAAAATAATTAGAGTTGTTTCATTCTTCCCTAATTCTATTAGTCATACACTTGTTGCGTTATTAATTAATTCATGTTATTTTCTATTTTGTAGCAATGACCCTTGATGGAGTAATATTTCAGAGGCTCGCCGATCGTGTTGGCCATAAATTATAGGGTGGTGACATTCAACCATTTATGTTAGTATTTATTTTCCATGTCAAAGGTAATTTAGATCAATGGCTTGCTATTATTGGTCAATGATTTTTGCTTAAACCATATTTATATGTCGTTTTGATTATGGGATGTACGATCCCTCCTTTGGTTTGTATTGTAATTCACTATTTCATGGAACCTATTTGGCTATTCCTATGTCATTTTCTATTCTTGATTTCGTTTTTCTCAATTTGCTTTCCACCACTTCTCAAAAAAAAAAAATTGCTTTCCACGTAATATTAGCTAATTAATCACTAAAATAAAAACTGTGTTTATAAAGAATATAATAATTATCTTTTGGTTTCGGCTGGCCGATTTTGTTCCGCTTTTGTGACGTTGGTATGGTGTGTTGAGGCAATTTGGGCCGCTCGATTGGATTAGGCTGAAAACAACTTTATTTTATTTTATTTATTTATTTTTATGTTATGTGCGGTTGGGCTCTTCTTGGGCTGGGCTGGATTTTCTTACAAATCAATTTTAATATTGTTATAGTTTAGCAGATATATCAAACTAGGATTTGGATCCAGTACATGCAATTACCATCCCATGTGAGATGTAAAAGACGTTGCTTGAGTAAAAAAAACATTTCTCACTTTTTAATCTTTTTACTCTTTTTACCCTATCAACTTTTTTTTATTTATTTTTTAATTAAGATGTTGACTTTGATTGCGGGAATGAAAGGGGTATTTTTAATGATGGGCTTGGACATTTTGTTGGAGAAACTCTTTGAGGTGTTTGTCTCTGTTAGTTTCTTTTGTGCAATTCAAATGGAATTGAAGAAGAGAGAAAAAGGTAGGGGGTGTTGAACAGGGAAGAAAAAAGAAATGGCTAATTATAGTTTATCTGTACGTGGTTTGATTCGAATTTAAGTTGTTTATCTGTAGTTTAAAATTTAATACTTTACTCACCTAAGCTCTATTCCATTAGGCTTCCATAATCACCTCTGCATTTGCTATTAGAAAAACATATTTTAATTCAAAAACATAACATAAAATGAATAAATAAATAAATAAGAAGATAGGGTTCATGTGTTTTGCAGTTGTGCAATTCTCTCTCTTCTGTGTCTTGAGACTTTGTTGACTCTTTGCTTTATACATTAATTGATTCTTTCATCAATAATATTCATTGCGATTTTTTTTATGGTCTATATTTGTTTGATGGTGAGAACTGAGAAAGTCTGCAAAAGTGAAATAATAATAATAATAATAATAATAATAATAGTTTGTTTTTGGTGGCTCTTGGAGAATTGAGGACATTCTCTATTTGGTGAGTAAGAAATTACGGGAAAGTGAAAAAAATAAATATGGTGGATGAGACAACGATTCGTCAGTTACAATTTACATAAATGAAAATGAGCAATTTTGTCAATTCTAATAAGCCAAAGGTAAGTAACACAAATTTGGAGGTATAGGGGGAGAAGTTATTAGGTCCATCAGGAAGGTTGTTGAAGTGGTCTTCTCAACCAAAGGAAAAATGTCACTTATGCAAATGTGAGTCAAATTCCTAATCAGCACAATAATTAAAAATAAAAAATCACTATGTGATGTTACATTTACATAAATAGCAGTATTTTATTAGTTAGAAGGACCAAGAGAACTACTTCAGCAATCCTTGTGGACTTAATAATTTCTCGTATAGGGGGCCTAGTTCTTTTTGCAATCTAAACTTTTATTTTCATTTCATATTTGTGAGCTATGACTGGGCATTTTTTAAATCACAAGTTTTAGGGACCTATTAATATCATAAGTTTTATGGGTTCTTTTTTTGGACATAAGATATGAATGCTTATATATATATATATATATATGGGGTAATTAGAAACGAGACATCATTGCCAAAATATTCTGTTTAAGTGACTAAACCAAAATAGTCTTTGAGACGGAATCCAAAATATTGATATAATCTTATAAAGGCCTTATAAAAGATCACATTCGAAAATGGGAAAAATACATAAATTTAGAAACCACAAGCTTTTCAGAGAAAAACCCTTAAAGCTTGTCATATATCTTTTTATTAAATGTGAATTTTAAAAATATAACTATTGAATTACATATTCTTTATGTTCTTAACACACATGTAAATGTTGATAGTGAGAATCAATTGATACTCAAAATGCCCAAATTGACACACTGCCACCTAAACAAAGTGTCGACCAACTTGCTGACTAGATTTTTTTTATGATTTGTGAGTTTTAATTAGATTAACTAATAAAGTTGCTATTGGTTGAATAAGAGATCTCGGATTCAATTTCTGCCCACACCAAAAATCGATTGGTGTTTTGTTTTTTTCATTTTTATCCAATTTTTTGGGTATCTTTGAACCCAATTATGAATATTTTACTTGAATAATGGAATAATAATCTATTCTTCAAGAGAAATAATTACTTTTAATAATTCAGAAATTCCACAATATATCCTAGGATTATCCTACGCTTACATACTTATTATTGTGTGCCATTTTAATCAATGAGAATTAAGTATTTAGTTGACCTTTAATCAATCTTTTAAGTACCAATAAAAAATAACTAAATCTAATCCCATGCACGCATATCTTGAGACAATCCTATAGTCAATAAAAATGTTCGTTTGAATTCTCTACCAAAACCTTGATTTTCTCCATAAAAAAATAAAAAATAAAAAACCTTGATTTTCACTTAGAAAAGACCATCTTACCTTCAAATTTCATGATGAACTATTATGTTATGAATTTTAGTCCTATGTTAACTGTGGAATTTTCAAAACATGTAAAATGACAATTTTGTCATTGAATACAATTTTGTTCATAAATGGGAAATTTCACAGTTGCGAAATGTAGTGTCTACAAGACTATAACACCCCAACTTGTATTAAAAAAAAGATTCATTTATTGTGTGAAGTGACTAGATTTATGTCAGCTATTAATAGGCTGTTGTAATTAACCTGTGAACTAGCCTCTTACATGATTTAAAAATAAATAAATAAATAATAAATAATAAATGGTTTGGCTTATCTTCAGTATTTTTTTAACTGAACATGTATTTTTGTTTTAAATATACAATGACAAGTGGTAGTGTGTTTTAATTTTCACCTTTTATTTTGTTAGTGGATGATGTGACAGTCTCTTATTAAAACAAAAAAAAAAAAATTCACTTAAAAAAAGTACTAAAAATAAGCCAAACCTCTCTTTCCAAAGAAACCATTCCTAAAGAAATGATTTCTCAAGAAATGGGTTGTCGCCTAACGCACTTTTGAAGCACCTGAATTTGACTTCCAATCCAACTTACTTAGTGTACCGTGTACTTGGGTCTTAAAAGTTACAGGAACTATCATACCTTTGATGCCACACTTTTCTTTTCTCTAAATTGTAAATGTTCTTTTTTTTTTTCTTTTCTTTTTTCTCAAAAAAACTGTAATGTTCTTAATTTAGTCCTCAGGTACAATTTTGTTCAAGAATGAGATTTTAATTTCATGGTTGTGAAATCAGAAATAGAGTGTCTACATCGTCCCAACTTGTATTTCTAAATGATTCATTTATAATAAAGTAACTAATTTTTGTGTCATCAATTAATTTATTGCGATCCTTCTTTTTTTTTTTTTTTTGGGACTGGGGACCAACAGTATACCAAGCTTTGTCGCCTTAACGCAATAAGTCACTGTAAATAAATCTGTGAATTAATTTCTTTTATAATTTTTAAAAATAAATAAAACATTTTTCCTGATGGAAATTATTCCTCAAGAAATGGGTCGTCGCGGACCGCACTTACACAGCTACAGCTTACTGCACTTACAGCATCTAGAAATTTTACTTCAAATAATTACTTTCTATCAATTCTAATTTGACTTTAAATTCTGCACCAACTTAGTTGGTGGACCTGGGTCTTGATAGAAAGTAATTATTTGAAGTAAAATTTCTAGATGCTTAGTGCTTACTAACTACTAAACAACATTACAATTTGTCCCTTTGGGGAATCCGATAAAACAACATTACAATTTATAAAGAAGAAAAAGAATACTATCAAATCTGGGATACTGTAAAAAAGGTTGTCTCTATAAAGACCCAGGTCCACCAACTAAGTTGGTGCGGAATTTAAAAGTAATCTGGGATACATGAAATTTCTAATAAAAATAATTAACAAAAAAGGGAAAAAGGGAACAACATGAATAAATCCTACTAAAAAAGATGAATAATTTTAGTTGAAAAATTAAATGGTCTTGTTTATAAACTTATATAATATATAGTTTATTTGAGAAACAATAATTAGGCTTCTAATTATTAATTCAACCAAGACTTAAGGTGGTGTATATAAATGATCCAAAAATAATAATAAAGCATATTCTTTTGAGCCTAATCACATATAGCAAAATAATTAAAATTATTGGAGAGTGTCAAACACTGGAAAATTATCTGATCCAAAATATTTGATCCAATTTTTCGGTATCTTTAAACCTGATTATGAAGAATTTACTTAAATAATCGAAATAATTGTCTATTCTTTGAGAGAGAAATAATTATTTTTAACAATTCAAAATTTCCACAATATCTTCTAAGATTATCACATGCTTGCATACTTGCCAATTAAACCAATGAGAATTATGTCTTTAGTTGTCCTTTAATCAATCTTTTTTAAGTACCAATCAAACTAACTAAATCTAATCCCATGCATGCATATCTTAAGACCATCCTATAGTCAATAAAAATTGTTCGTTTGAATTGTCTCTATCAAAACCATGAATTTCACTCAGAAAAGACCATCATGCCTTCAAATTTCATGATGAGCTATTATGATATGAATCTTAATCTTATGTTAGCTATGGAATTTTCAAAACATGTAAATGAAAATTTCGCCCTTGAGTACAATTTTGTTCATAAATGCGATTTTTTATGAACATGGAAATGGAGTGTCTACAACACCCAAACTGAATTTGACTTCAAAGAAGAAATTATTCCTCAAAAAATGGGTTGTCGCCTACCACTCTTTTTCAGCATCTGAATTTGACTTCCGATTCCTTTCTCACAAATTAACAGTTCTAAATTTCTAATTTGATTTTCAAATCCAATCAAACTAAGTTGGTGTACCGTGTACTTGGGTCTTGAAGTAGACAAAATTACAGGAACTATCCCAGCTTTGATAGTCCACTTTTTTTTTTTTCCCTCTAAATTGTATTGTTCTTTTTTTCTCAAAAAAAATTGTAATGTTCTTAATTTAGCTTCTCCTGGACAATTCATAAGGAAGTTCTCCTAGTCCTAGTTAGCAAGCATAGTCATCATCTGTGTTGGGACTTATAAAATGATAATTTTATCCTAAGTACAATTTTGTGCAAGAATGATAGTTTAAATTTCATGGTCGTGAAATCAGAAATAGAGTGTCTACAACGCCCCAACTTGTAGTTCTAAATAATTCAATTATAATAAAGTACTAAAATTTATATCATCCATTAATTTATTGCAATCCTTCTCTTTTTTCTGGACTTGGGACCAACAGTATACCAATCTTTGTTGGCTTGACACAATAGGTCATGTAAATAAACCTGTGAACTAACACCTCTTTCATAATTTTGAAAAATAAATAAAACATCTTTAATTCCTGGAAATTATTCCTCAAGAAATGGGTCGTCACCTACCGCGCGCACTTACTGCATCTAGAAATTTTACTTCCAATTCCTTTCTATCAATTCTAATTTGACTTTCAATTCCGCACCAACTCAATAGTACACTTTTCTTCTTTATATATTGTAATGTTCCTTAGCTTTTCCTGGACAATTCACAAGGAAGCTTGTTTTTCTTCTTTATATATTGTAATGTCCCTTAGCTTTTCCTGGACAATTCACAAGTTAGCAAACATGGCCATCATCAGTGTTGGGACTTGTAACTTCGTCAACTAGTCTAAGCCAATACTGTCTGTTCGGTACGTATGATCCCTCCTTTGCTTTATAATACATATATCTTCCTATACTAGAAATGTTTGTAGGCAGTGCTAAAAGTTTCACACTTAATAGAGCTACTCTCTAAAATATTACTGCATTTCATTCCATACTAGCTATCTTCCGATTTAATTGCGCGATGTTTCACAGCCTCTAGACTCCCATAAAGTTACCAATCCTTTGGTTCTTGATTATCAAACTTGATTTTGGAGGATCAACACTATCTCATACTATTGGAACTTAATAGTTCGAATATAGATACCCAGAGAGATATTTGGACCAACTCGCCAATTTATTTCATGTATTTATCAGCAATGGTTTTTCCATTAATATAACATAATATTTCTCGCAAAACCCTAGAAATCAAAAAACAAGATGTTTGAGCAGAAATCAAATTTATTATGTTTGGCCTCTTTAAATGTTGAATGCAAGTGAATCAAAGTAATGGCAAGAGATGAAATTATGGTTCGGAGTAAAATCTAATTTCATGGATTAGGGCAGGGGTTGGAAAACTCCTCGGTTAAGAGGATTTTTTTTATAGAATATGCAAATAACAACCGAAAACAAAGAAAAAAAAAGACTTTAGCTGCTAAGAAACTAAGTGCAAAGTTCTGAATCTAAGTTATCTCCATTGTCAATGGTTCTCAATTTTCAAAACATTCTTCCAAAAAAAAAAAAAAAAAATTAAAATATACTAATAGCATACATGCGCATTGCATGGCACATTGACTAGTTTTAATCAAAAGCAATATCAAATTAAAATTTACAACTCGTAACTAAATCTCATTAAATTTTTAATGGAAATTCCTTTTTTTTGGTAATAATTCGGTTGGGAGATGAGGGATTTGAACATTGACTGTCTTTGTTAGAAGCACTAGAAGGTACTAGTTGTTGGAAATACTAGAGGGTGCCAATTGAACTACAATGTCTAAGATTCCAAATCAAGTACCCTTGGCCGCCAATAAATAGAAGCTCATCATATGGGAAAATCACAAACACTTATAAACAACATATTAACTCTGTCAAAACAGAGTATTGTCTCTAAATCCCCAAAAAACTCTTTCTCATTCAAATTAAAGTCATTCCTACTAGGTCAAATTGAAGTAGGAATTGTCCCTTTAACTTCCGTTTGATTTATATTAAGATCAAACCACCAGCCCACGACATTAAATCAAGAATCCTCATTATTCTGTTCAAAGATATTGGGTAATAGTTCAAGATCAAACTTCATAGCACTTAAATTGTAAAGCATCATTGTGATCAAATTCAGGGAATCTCTTCTTTTCCGACCATATGTTCTCAAATTTATTGACCATACACACCAACGTATACCAAAAGCCACTCACATAAACTGAGTCTCCTAATTTATACTATACTAGTTGTTGACTCGTGCTTTGCATAGTTTTACTCATTAATTTTTATATTTGGTTTAATAAGCCTACCTTACTTCCATATCTTGTCAAATAATGCAATCCTTAAACATTCCACCTCAAATTAAGAAATGCAAGTTTTAAAACTTAAAATTTTTTTAATCTTTTATCATTTTGAAAATAAAGATTTGGTAAATTTTTGCATTGTCAATTGCAATATCAAGAAATTTAAGATAATTAAAAAAAAAAAAAAGATTATTAGATGAAAAGTTATAGAGGTTAGCGTATCTTGTCAATGTACCATGATACCACAAATGGGTATTGAAAAAAAAGTGAGAAATATTTATACTACGAAAATTGTAAAAAAAAAAACTATATAAACCACAACAAAGACTATTATACATTTATGAGGTTGGATTATGTCCCAACTCTACCATATTCTAAATCATCAAATGACCAAAAAAAAAATTCTATTGAGAAAATTTGTTTAATTTTACTACTTGGAATAATACCCAAATATCATTTTCCATCCAGTAAGCGATGTACAAAACTTTTTTCTACTTTTGAGTTCTAAAAATAGTCTAACAACCAATAAATGATTTTGGTGAATTCCTTTGTTTAGCCCCCAAGAATAGTGATTTTTTTTTTAATTTTTAGTCATTTTTATTTCTTTAATAACATTTTACTCAAAAGTCAGAATAAGGTCCCACTTGTTTTGGGACGATCTTTAAGATCAGTAGTTTATGATTTTGCATTTAACTCAATTTTATCAATTTTGTAAAATTTGGTATTTTGCCACCTAATTTCGTAATTAGTGCGAATTAGGGTTTCAAATAATTTCCTAATTGTCGTAGGGTTTTATTTCGTCAGTATATATATGTTATGTAGCTTCCAAGGACAAATCAAATTATTATCAATGAAATACAGACTTTTTGTCAAACGTTTTCTCTGGTGGATTCAAGACCTATCACATTGTAAATTCAAGGAACTCTTTGTGGATTCGAGGTTTACTACAAAAAACTAACAGCTTAGTTTCTGTTTCATTAAAGAGAGCATTGTGTGTGCTTTCTTCAGACTTCCACAACATTTATATATATATATATATAATGTAATGTAATAATTATATAATTAGATGACATATTTCATTGTAGTATGCTTGGACTGTAACAAATGTTAAAATTAATTACATAAATTTTATACATAAAATTTTGATTAAATTGTATATGTATTATATGTGAATAGAGAATTATAATTAAATGGGATAATTTTTGAAATATATATATAGAGAGAGAGAGAGAGAGAGAGAGAGAGAGAGAGAAGATATTGAAAGGACTTTTTTTTTTTTTTTTTTTTTATACAAGATAGAAATTTTACTCTAACATAATCCAAATGTATATGTGTATAAAATTCTCTCATGGAGACTTGAATCCCGGTCCTTACCCCCCACACCCCATAAACACTTATACTTGTGGAATGACTACCGCACCAAGAGTGCACGGTGGTAAAAATTGAAAGGACTTAACAGTAAATGTATAGTTATTTTTAATAAAATCTCTTTATGAACCTTTTAGTTTTAAGAAGAGATGATGTGTAATAATAGCATATTTGGAATAGCTTTGTTGGTGAATTTGGGTATGACCATATTAGTGAATTTGTCCCCAGTAATAGCTTTGTCTTTTAAATCAGAACCTTCATTCAATCATTGCAAAAACAGCAACAGTTAATACATGCTATACATTGGTGTCGTGACACAATGAGGCAGCTTTAAATCGGTAACATAACCCGGTGTAAACCGGTAATATCTTGTCAAACCACGGTGTAAAAATCATCTTGGTCGGTACATTTAATTTTCAAAGTGGAAAAGCTAAAAAGCAAAGTGACAACACATATATTTATATATTGGAGAGTGTCAAACACGGTGGAAAATTATCACGCTTCAAACTTCTTCCAATGTGGAAAAGCCAAGGCACCGTGGTAAACAGGTTAGAAAATAAATCGCGAAGTGTTTAACACGGTGGAAAATAATCTGATCCAAAATATTTGATTTGAAGAAAGAGGCATTTACATGTGAGACTCCAGCATTTAGTGAGAAATCCTTAGCTATTGCTAGTTTGCTACCTATTTCTTGAACCCAACGTGCTCACAATTCTTACTGAACTAGGACAGTTTTTTTATCAACGACATGTTGATTTAGGAGTCTTTCTCAAGTTCACGTGGTTTACAATATCACAACCTTCCAAACTTATCTAACTAATTGATAACCCGTGTGATGCATATAATAATTAAATAAAAATTAAAAATATTTATTTTGCTTAAAGGTCTATGATTGGCTTAAAAAAAAGTATGACTTGAAAATGATTAAAAAAGAATGAAAATAAGTAATTTTGTTCAAAATAAAGGTTTAGAAAATTCTTCTTCTTTCATATCATTAGTCCACATGACACATATTGGTGTAGCTCACAACATCATAGTTATTGTATGGTTATGACTTTATAGTTCACACAATGCTCAATTGCAATTAAATCTACTATCCACAACTAATATAATTATTTATGACTTCTCCCAGACAATTAATTCACAAGGAAGCTTTCCTAGTCCGTGTTAGAAAGCAAGCATGGCAATCATCAGTGTTGGGACTTGTAACTTCTTCAGCTAGTCTAAGGCAATACGGTATATCCGGTACGTATGATCCCTCTATTGCTTTATAATAGTACATATCTTCCTATGTTTGAAATGTTTCTATGTTGTATTAGAAGTTTTACACTTAATAGAGCTACTCTCTACAATATTACTGATCCATTTCATCCGATACTAGCTATCCTCCGATTTAATTGCTCGTTGTTTCACAGCCCCTCTAGACTCCCATAGAGTTACCAATCCTGAAATTTATTTTGGAGGATCCACTGTCACACAGTACTCAAACTTAGGTTGCATTTAACATTGATTTAAAAATCCAGTTTTTTTTTTTTACTATTTAACTTTTTTTTTTTCTATTATTCATGAGTCTCATTACACTTTTTAGTACAATTTATGAGTCTTACTGTATTATTTTAACTACTTTTTAGCTTTTTTTTTTTTGAGACAAACTACATTTTAACTTTATCTACAATACTTTCAACAAAAAATTTTCATTAAACTAAATAAATTGTTTCCAAATAAACTCTTAATAGCTTTAAGTCGAAAAGTTCTAAAAACTTGTTTGTCTAAAAAAGAAAAAAGAAAAGAAAAAAGTAAGAGGCCGAGGCCTGAACAGCTAAACAAATCCAAAATCTGACAGGTGTTTTCGGAATCTATCTTCTCAGATTTTCTTGGGCTCCAGCCCACTTATTTTTCTTTATTTTTCTATTACCCATAAAGAAAAAAAAAGAAAAAGAAAAAGAAGGACATCCTATAATTCCAAGGCGGAGGGAGGAACACGTCTTCCAAGCTTGTGAGTTGGAGCAATGCTGAAAGTTTTTTACTCCATGGATTTTTGTTAGACACAAAAACGGTTGGCTTTGACCCAAAAAAAAAAGCAAAGAAATTAGAAGACGACAGAACGAACAGTAATAGTACACGTTAGGGTGGGCAGCAGCCAGCCAAACGCAGAGGGCACCCGCGCCATGGAATCATATAGAATCAACACTCAACCAATCACAACACGCGTTGTGGATTAACATGTTTACTAGTTTTTTTTATTTTTTTTTATTTTTTTTTATGAGTTCTAATTAGTTCAATTGGTAAAGTCTCTTATAGTTGAATAAGAGATTTTAGATTCAATTCTCGCTTACACCAAAAATCGATTGGTGTCTTAGTCTGATAATAAAGAGCTACCATCAAAAGCAAACGTCATAGATTAAAACTTCATTAAAAAAATAATAATAATAATAAAGTTTTTTTAATGATTTTGATGTTTTCTCCATTTTGATCCAATTTTTTGGGTATCTTTAAACCTAATTATGAATAATTTACTTAAATAATTGAAATAATTATCTATTCTTAAAGAGAGAAATAATTATTTTTAATAATTCAGAATTTCCACAATATATCCTAGGATTATCCTATGCTTACATACTTATTATTGTGTGCCATTTTAATAAATGAGAATTAAGTCTTTAGTTGATCTTTAATCAATCTTTTAAGTACCAATAAAAAATAACAAATGACCACTGCGCACCCTTGGAGCGATGGTCACTCCACAAATATAAATGCTTGTGGGGTGTGGAAGTTAAGGATCGGGATTCAAGTCTTCAAGATGGAGTTTCACACACATATACACTTAAATTAGGTTAGAGTTGAAATTCTATATTGTATCAAAAAATAAAAAATAACTAATGCACACATATCTTGAGACCATCCTATAATCAATAAAAAAAAAGTTCGATTGAATTCTCTACCAATTTTGTAAAATGAAAATTTTGTCATTAAATACAATTTTGTTCATAAATGGGAAATTTCATGGTCCCCAAATGAAGTGTCTACAAGACTATAACACCCCAACTTGTATTAAAAAAAAAAGATTCATTTATAGTGTGAAGTGACTAGATTTATGTCAGCTATCATAGGATGTTGTAATTAACCTGTGAACTAGCCTCTTTCATGATTTAAAAATAAATAAATAAATTATAAATAGTAAATAGTTTGGCTTACTTTCAGTACTTTTTTAATTGGACATGTCCTTTTGTTTTAAATATGCAATGCCAAGTGACATGGTTTTCAAATTCGGACCGTTCGGAGAACCGTAATGAGTAGAGGTTCAAGGTTTTTAAGGTCAAATCAAGGTTGAACCGTGATGATGTAATAATCAATTTAATAATTATTTAAAATATAAATAAATATATTAAATTGATAAAAATAGAAAAATTGGCTAAAATAGTTCAATTAAATCTATTTTTCATATCTTAGCTTCCGTAAAGCAAATGTAAAATATAAAATCCTAAGCAAAAATAGATATTGAGTTTTTTAAGTATTATGAAAATATATATAAATAAAAAAATATTGTAAAAATACATATTATGGTATTTAAACAACAAAAATCATAGTTTTACCAAACATGCGCTAGACAACAAAATAAAAAATAGAATAAAAAATATTATATAATGGAAGAAGATAAAGACAAAGTTTTGAAAAGTAACTTAAACTTCTCAAACGTGTCTATGAGTTAATAAAATCAGTCTTTTCAATTCACGTGTAGGGGCAAACTAATGGATAGGTGGCGGATAAACCGATAAAACAAAATAAAAACTTCAAAGGACACTGGGAAGAGTAAAAAATAAAAATAAGGAAAAAAAAGAAATTGGGTTTGTTTTTAGAGGAAGAAGAATGGGTAGAAGTGTCATGAAGGAGAGAAAAAGAAGCAACGTGAGGGAGAGAAGAAAGTGCCATAGAGATGACATCGACGACGTGGTAGCAATCAGGTAGGTAGTGGCAAGCCGCGGCGACTTTTTTGGCTTTTTTTTTTTTACTTGCCCGTTTCATATATACCGGACGAAATGCCCAATTTTTCCCGGTGAGTCCGTTCAAATGCCCAACGTGACAGAAAAAATAAGCGAACCGTTCAAACCACAAGAACCAGCCACGGTTCTTAGAACCGTGCGGTTGGACCTCAGTTTAAACGGTTTTTTTTTTTTTTTTTTTTTGGCATACAACGGATTTTTAGATTAAAATAACTGTTTTCATGAGAAGCTCTTGGTTAATTCGGTCAGACTGTATGATCCGGTCTGAGTTTGAAACCCATGGTAAATGATATACTATATTTTAATCTTAATATTTTATTTAGTTATTAAAGAACATGACAATCCCTCGTTAAAATAAAATAAAATTTTCAGTTAAATTCAAACTCAATAACCCATTATAAAAAACCACCAAACCAAACCCACTTTCTCGAAACAAATCATTCCTCAAGAAATGGGTGGTCGCCTAACGCACTTTTGAAGCACCTGAATTTGACTTCCAATCCAACTTAGTTAGTGTACCGTGTACTTGGTTCCTAAAGTTACAGGAACTATCCTAGCTTTGATACCACACTTTTCTTTTCTCTAAATTGTAAATGTTCCTTTTTTTTTCGCTCAAAATAACAGTAACGTTCTTAATTTAGTCCTCAGGTACAATTTTATTCAAGAATGAGATTTTAATTTTATGGTTGTGAAATCAGAAATGGAGCGTCTACATCGCCCCAACATGTATTTCTAAATAATCCATTTATAATAAAGTAACTAAATTTTATGTCATTAATTAATTTATAGCAATCCTTTTCTTTTTTTCTGGACTTGAGACCAACAGGATACCAACCTTTGTAACCTTAACGCAATTGGTCGCGGTAAATAAATCTGCAAACTAATTTCTTTTATAATTTTCAAAAGTAAATATATAAATAAAACATTTTTCCTGATGGAAATTATTACTCAAGAAATGGGTGGTCGCCTACCGCACTTACACTGCTACAGCTTACTGTACTTACAGCATTCAGAAAATTTACTTCAAATAATTACTTTCTATCAATTCTAATTTGACTTTTTAAATTCTGCACCAACTTAGCTGGTGGACCTGGGTCTTCATAGAGACAACCTTTTTGACAGTATCCCCGATTTGATTGTATTCTTTTTCTTCTTTATAAATTGTAATGTTGTTTAGTAGTTAGTAAGCCTGATTAGTGTTGGGATTAGTAACTTCTTCAACTAGTCTGAAAATAATATTCTGTCTGGTACGTATGTTCCCTCCTTTGCTTTATAATACCAGCACTTAAATTGTGAAGCATCATGGTAATCAAATTAGGGGAGTTTCATCTTTTTCTACTGGATGCTCTCAAATGTATTGACCATTCACACCATGTATACCAAAAGCTAGCTGCATAAAGTGAGTCTCCTAATTTATACAATATCTAGGGTAAGGTTAGAGATACAAATTTTTTTACAAATTTTTTTTACAAACTACTGATGTGGTGAATGATTATTGGTAAATGAAAAAAATGATATTAATGATAGACCTAGATAAAAACCAATAAGAAGTTAGTCACATTAACAATTTGTAAAAATGTTGTAAAATAGTTTGTAACTGTAGTATTACTTTTATATCTAATAACGAAAGCCTTGTAATAAAATTTACAAAGCTTTTGTTGTACCACGTCATCAACATTTTTTTTTGTTGCAATTTTTACTTTATTAAACTGTTTATCTTCTTCAACATTTTCTTTTTTAGTTCAACTCTTCATCTTCTCCAACCATTATCTTCTTAAAATTTTCATTTCATTCCCTTTATGCATTCTTAAATTTTCACTTTTATATCTTCTTAAATTCTTCAATTTTACTTTGTCTAGCCTTTCATCTCCTTCAACCCTTCCCCTTCTATCTTGTTTTTCATATAAATTTTGTATACCTTTCCACCTCTCTCACTTAATCCTTCCAAGTTTTATCCACAACAAAAAAGTCAATACTCTCTATTTCTTTTTCTTTTCTTTTCTTTTTTTTCTCTCTCTCTCTTGTGGTGGAATTTTTTTTTATTGTTGCTATTTACCACTTTTTTCCACTAATATCAATTTTTCTTATTGTTCATTAAATTATTGAATCAATTTTTTTTCTTTTAAGTAAATCTGTTTTGGTTTATGCATTTAGGTGTTTTTATTCCCTATTATTGGTTCTTTTACATCACTTTAATTTGATTTGAGTTTGGGTTAATAATTAGTTTTTTTAAAAGTGAGAACTTGAAATTTTTTTAGTTAAGCCATTTAGATGTTGAACTATGAGGCTTCGCTAAATTTCGCTGCTTTTTTTTTTTTTGATAGAGAAATTTGTAGCATTATTAGAGAAAGTACTCTCAATGGTTATTTTTTCAACGTACTATAAACTCTATATTGACACTTATTTTTTTAAAAAAAAAAAATTAGTCAAACAGAATAATCAGATTAGTGACATATTTTGGCTTTTGCAATTGGATTTTCATTATTGTTTTTTTTAATGATGAATATAGAAGTTTGATTATGAGAATTTTCTTATATTTGTTTAGTTGATAATTTATTTGAGTGGAAACTTTGCAATATCTATGGAAAAAGTAATCTTAATAGGTTATCAAAAGCAAGTTAGTTTCTTAATTGGTGCAATTAATCATTGTTGGACGAAAAGTCCTAATATGATATTATGTGTTTTGTTATCAAAGCATCTTTTTTAATTTTTGATAAATCAGAATATTATTAAGGAAGAGTCTGCAAAGTAACTTTATATGTGTTATTTTGATTTGGTAGATACTTACGAATATATCAAGATAAACAATAATTTCAATAAAAATGTCATTATCATATTTTGATATACTTCATAAAATATAACAGAATGAACTAGCTATCCCTACACTTTTCTTCTTTCTAAATTGTAATGTTCTTTAACTTCTCCTAGAAAATTCAAAAAGGAAGCTCTCCTAGTCCCGTAAGCAAGCATGGCCATCATCAGTCTTGGGATTTCTAACTTCTTCGACTAGTCTATGACAATACTGTCTGTCCGGTACGTATGATCCCTCTGTCGATTTATAATAAATCTTCCTTAAAAGTTTCACAGGACCTATCCCTTGATTGTCTTTCTTGATTTTCTTTGTATTTCTAGAGCATTAAATAACATCTATCTTCCAACTTAATTGCTCCATACTTCACAGTCTCTAAAATATAAAGGCTATGGTAGCTGGTTTTAATTTATACTTCACAGTCTCTTATATATTTATTTAATTTAATGTTTTTCAATTCAAAGAAGGAGACGATGAATTAAACCCAATTATTAATTGCTGGAGTCAAGGGGGAAAAAAATTAGAAAATAACTTCTATCAGAGTCAAATCTAGGACTGCATCGTCTAAATTCTACTTTCATTTCCTTTTGACTGGAATTTTCCAACTTATCTAATAAGTCACAGTACTGGGTAATATTGTTTACAAAAACGAGTTTATTGGGCAGGTTCTAGACAAAACAAACTTAGTTTATAGTCTAATTTAATTTATCGGGGCGGTGCGGCTAACAACCTTAGAGGAACTACTCATATACGTGGCCTTACTCTTCCTAATTTGAAATATTTGCTGGTGGTGTTAAATGTTAAAAGCTTCAACTGACTCATTTAAACAAAATCACTCTTTGTTCATTTTCAAAATGTTCATTTTAGAACACCCACATCAATCTATGTATAATAAAATAAAAGGCAACAATGGACTTTTGTCTATTTCGCTTAAAAGATGTAACAAGATACCCTTATTCTAAAACTATCTAACATAAACATAAGGGGTAAATTTTGCACGTTCAGCTTCAAAAATCACACACATATCCATGTAAACTTGTATAAATTTGGATTGTTGAGAGAGAGAGAGAGAGAGAGAGAGAGAGAGAGAGAGAGAGAGAGAGAGAGAGAGAGAGAGAGAGATGATTTGAGAGAGTAATAAAAAATTGATAAAAAAATAATATTTTAATCAAATGCAGTGTAAAGTAAATAATTTGATATAGGTGTTTGTAGTAGTTATGTATAATAGAAAAAGTAAATTTTTATATATGTTAAAATGGACAAGAATTGCTTCAATTTTTTTTTTTTTTTTTTTTTAAGAATTCAATTGAGACAGTTATTTACACTGATGCTGTGTGATTATTTAAACACATATATCAACTATATAAGAATATATTTTTTTATCAATTTAAGCCATACCTCACATGACTGCTGATAGTGAGTTCAACCCAATTGGGCTTGGGTCAAAATTACCTAGATTTAAACCATGTCTCTAATGTTTAAAAACAATGTACCGTCGTATCAAAAAAAAAAAGAAGTGCCGTACAATACATGAATATCCTCAATTCATACAAATGTACAATATACTGGCATGTAATTTTCTCTCTTCTCAACATTTCCTTCTCTCCTCTTCGCCAAACAAGATTCACTAACCGAGTTGGCACGCATAGAGAGTTTTCTGACTACCATTAATAAATAAGTCTGGCGTTAGTGTTCTTTTATTCTATCCATTGACCAATAAATATGTAACATCTCTTCCATTCTCTGCGTTGCTAGACCTGAATGGGTTTGGCCATAAATTAGTGAAACTTACCATTGTAACATCCAATTGAATTAAACGAGTGCGGTTAAATCCAGATGAAATCTTAACAACAATTTGGGTATGACCATATTAGTGAATTTGTCCCCAGTAATAGCTTTGTATTTTTTTTAATCAGAACTTTCATTCAATTATAGCAAAAACCGCAACAGTTAATACAAGCTATATACATTGGAAAATTATCTGATTCAAAATATTTGATTTGAAGAAAGAGTCATTTGCATGTGAGACTCCAGCATTTAGCGAGAAATCCTTAGATATTGTTGCCTATTTCTTGAACCCAACGTCCTCACAATTCTTATTAAACTGGGACAGCTTTTTGATCAATGACATGTTAATCTAGGAGTCTTCCTCAAGTTCACGTGGTTTACAATACCACAACCTTCCAAATTTATCTGTTTGTGCCAAATTCTTGGATCATTTTCTTTCCATTGTCGTCTTAATTTCTTGATTTGCTTTCCCATAGCTAATGTCTAAAATATTATTGTATACTAGTTGTGGGGCCTGTGGGCCCGATAACCTCGGCCCATCATATAGCAAGCCCAAGGCCCATGCCGAGGAGTTCAAGCTATTTCTGAGGAGAAGGGGGGGGGGGGAAGCCTACTTTCCTAGGACCAGGCCGAGAATACCTTGTCCTCGGCCTGACAAGGGTGGTTTTGGGGAGAGTTTAAACCCAAAGTAAGTTGTCACTATCGCATTGAATGCACTCAACTAACCCCCCTGGCTGCATTAATGGGGAGGTAACCCTTTGACAGGATAACGTTGGTTAGAGCGAGCCACTTGAGTACCGATAAGGCCTCTGATGGGACGGACAACCAGAAGAAAAGCGAATAGATGATCAACAGATGGAAGCAGAAGATAGGAAGATGAAAACTATAAAAGAAGAGTTAGTAACCCCAAAAGAGAATGGGGGGGGGGGAAAAGGCCAGAAGAAGGCCTCCTCGGCCACAGGCCGAGGAGCATTCCCTCATTTGTAAGAAAACACTTAGCCATTTTTTAATAGGAGTTTGGCCATGGTGATCAACGGCCAGCACCTAAGCCTTTCAGCCCACTCTCTATAAATGTATTGTTTGGGCTTGTTGGGCCGGGAACCTAACATTCAACTCAAATTGAGTCCTTACAATTGGCGCCGTCTGTGGGAAGGATTAGGGTGCTGGCCGGTGCACCAGGTAAATGTTCCAAGTTATAAGATTTTGATTTACAGTAGACTGAATGAGATAAAGTTCTAAGTTTTAATTTCTAAGTGTTTGCTTTACGATAGATTGGAAAAGGTAAATATTCCAAGTTATAAGACTTTGATTTACAGTAGACTGAATGAGATAAAGTTCTAAGTTTTAATTTCTAAGTGTTTGCTTTACGATAGATTGGAAAAGGTAAATGTTCCAAGTTATAAGACTTTGATTTACAGTAGACTGAATGAGATAAAGTTGTAAGTTCTAAGTATTTGTTTTGCAGTAGATTGAATAAGATAAGAGTTCTAAATTTTAAGTATTTATTGCGCAAAAAAAAAAAAAAAAAAAAAAAAAAAAAAAAAAAAAACGAAAGTGGAAAACAAAAGATCTTGATATTATTAATTCAAACATAAACAAATTACATATTACAATCAGAGGCTCAGGTAAGCCTGTGTTATAAGGAAATTTATAAGCTAATAGCCACCTGCTATTCCTAACTACTCCTACAATCAGAGGCCCAGGTGAAGCCGCCTCGGGGGAGAACAGGAAGGAGGGAAGTGTCAACTCGTGCCTTTATTGGCATCAAAAGAATGGGAGAGCTTGACACGAGGTGGAGGAGGTGAAGGACAATCATGCCCTCAGGCCCCCAACCACTCCCTCCTCGGCTGGGCAGTGCTGAAACAGAGAGAGAAGCAGACGCAAGGGCTCGGGGGTATCCTCCCCCATGATGTTCCCTCGATTCTCTCCGTTCCTCTCGAGTGTTGGCCATTGGAGACGGCAACACTCGAGCACCGCCCATGAGGTGAATTCATGCGCCTTCCTCGTCGGGGGTGTGCTCCGAGGAGAGACATGAGGTTTTCTAGCAACACCCCTCTGGGATACCTCGAAGGGCACCATCAGGATTACGCCTAGACTCTGCCGCACCGAAAGCCCAGTGGGGGCTGCGGCCATACCGGTTCTTTTCAGTCCCGGCGACAATTCCGGCGGGGTTATTAAAAGGACATGTGAAGTTGGAAGAAGGTGTTTTGCTCTGTTTGTGCTGAGAGGTTCATGGGTTGTGGGGTAACCATCTACTTACTTTATCAGCCGGATCAGTAATGAAATCTCCAATTTCCAAGGAGGCCACGGACGGCTGGACTCGTGTCAGTTTACGAGGGCATTAATGAAGGCGCGTTTCGCGCACCGGAGCGTTGAGCGCGGAATACGAACAGACAGAAGGGCGAGTCATAAATGAAAAAGATGGGGCCTCGAGCTGGAGGCGAGGTTAATGCCACGTGTAAAGATCGTGGTCTAATGCAAAGAGTAAATCATTTCCAGTAAAGCGATCTGAGGATAAACTTCCACTTACAAAAATATATATATATATATATATAAATACAAAAAATTGAAGTGGTAGACAGAACCAAGGTATTGCATGGTCCTCGGACCCAAACCTATGGTAAAACTACACACACTGATTGTATCTAATATTTACAAAAAATGGAAGTGGTAGACAGAACCAAGGTATTGCATGGTCCTCGGACCCAAATCTATGGTAAAACTACACACACTGATTGTATCTAATATTTACAAAAAATGGAAGTAGTAGACAGAACCAAGGTATTGCATGGTCCTCGGACCCAAACCTATGGTAAAACTACACACACTGATTGTATCTAATATTTACAAAAAATGGAAGTGGTAGACAGAACCAAGGTATTGCATGGTCCTCGGACCCAAACCTATGGTAAAACTACACACACTGATTGTATCTAATATTTACAAAAAATGGAAGTGGTAGACAGAACCAAGGTATTGCATGGTCCTCGGACCCAAACCTATGGTAAAACTACACACACTGATTGTATCTAATATTTACAAAAAATGGAAGTGGTAGACAGAACCAAGGTATTGCATGGTCCTCGGACCCAAACCTATGGTAAAACTACACACACTGATTGTATCTAATATTTACAAAAAATGGAAGTGGTAGACAGAACCAAGGTATTGCATGGTCCTCGGACCCAAACCTATGGTAAAACTACACACACTGATTGTATCTAATATTTACAAAAAATTGAAGTGGTAGACAGAACCAAGGTATTGCATGGTCCTCGGACCCAAACCTATGGTAAAACTACACACACTGATTGTATCTAATATTTACAAAAAATGGAAGTGGTAGACAGAACCAAGGTATTGCATGGTCCTCGGACCCAAACCTATGGTAAAACTACACACACTGATTGTATCTAATATTTACAAAAAATGGAAGTGGTAGACAGAACCAAGGTATTGCCTGGTCCTCGGACCCAAACCTATGGTAAAACTACACACACTGATTGTATCTAATATTTACAAAAAATGGAAGTGGTAGACAGAACCAAGGTATTGCATGGTCCTCGGACCCAAACCTATGGTAAAACTACACACACTGATTGTATCTAATATTTACAAAAAATGGAAGTGGTAGACAGAACCAAGGTATTGCATGGTCCTCGGACCCAAACCTATGGTAAAACTACACACACTGATTGTATCTAATATTTACAAAAAATGGAAGTGGTAGACAGAACCAAGGTATTGCATGGTCCTCGGACCCAAATCTATGGTAAAACTACACACACCATTATACCTAAGTACTAGACAGAACCAAGGCATTGCCTATGGGGAAACTAGGTGCTTACAGAGAAAATCGAAGTGGTAGAAAGAACCAAGGTATTGCATGGTCCTCAGACCCAAACCTATGGGAAACTAAATAAGTATTGAGCAGTACCAGGGTATTATATGGTCTTCGGACTCGAACCCATAGAGAAAATAACTGCTCTGAGAAAAGCCAAAGCATTACTCCATGTCAAGCTATACTACGACCCCTCGATTTAGATTTGGATGACAATAGATGGTCCCATAGTGCCAACTCCAAAATGGAATATGAATATTGAGCAGAATACAATAGCAAAGCAAATAAAATAAGGTATCATTAAATGAAAGCAAAATCTCAAGTATTCGATTCAAAAAGAAAGTGCACGATTCTCTTACAAGGCCACTGAGCCAGAAAATGGAATAATATCAAAAGAAAAAAGTAAAAAAGGCTATCCTAGGCCGTATGCTGGTTCCTTCAACTCAGTAGGTAAATCAAAAGGCTGGGGCCAAAGCTCAAAAGTTAGATTTCTAAAAGTCCATCGGAGGACTGGCCACGTCCTGAGGTCTTTCCTGACCCTCGGTTACGACCTCCCCCAACGCTATCTGGGGCTCGACCTCCTCGGATGGTTGACCAGTTAACGGAACCTCCTCGGCGGTTTTGTCTTGACTTTCAACCAAGGGTAAGGAAGACTCCTCCTCAGGAGGAGCAGGCACAATCTCGCGAATGGCAGTAGGGTAATATACCCTATCTTCCCTTCTAAGATCAGATGAAGCATCAATCCCTGCTTGGTTGAGGGCTTCATGCCAAGTTTGAGAGCAATAATGCCTGCACACAGCAGGAACTTGAGCCTGAAAGGTGGCTTCAGTCTTAGCCACCCCTTCTGCGAAAGCCTCTTCTTTTGCCTCTTCCACAGAGCGCTCAGCATCTGTTCTTGCAAAAATTGCCTCGTCTCTGGCTCTTACAGCCTCGTCTCTGGCATATTCAACAACACCTTTGTCGTGGATTGCTTTGGTCAAATTTTGTTTTACGTAGGAAACGTCCTCTTTGGCCTTCTGTAATTGGCTTTCAACCTCTTGCAAGCGGGCAGCTTGATCCTCAGCTTGCTTCCTGACCACGGCTAGGTCAGAAACAGCAGCGTCCCTGGCCTTCGCCATTTCTGCCAGATCCTCGGTCGCCTTTTTCAGGTCGGCCTCAGATCTCTTAAGAGTTTTAGCCGCTTCTAAGAACTTATTGCGCTCCTGCGCTAAGGCCTGACTATGGTCATCAACCTCTTCGCCCAACCTAAAAAGGGCTTGGACAGCCTGCCAGCAAAAACAAGCAGCTTTATAAAGAGAAAGAAAAATACTAAGCAACAGAAATTTCTAGTAAAAAGAACAGTTGCCAAAGGACCTACCATGCCTAGATATTTCTTAAGGTCGAGGACAACCTCTACCCCAGTCATCTTCTCTAACTCAGCCATATCAACGGGAAGAAGAAGAGATTTCTCTAGGGCCTCGGCCACGAGAGCTCCCTCGTCTCCTTGAGACTCTCGTATTGATGCGTTGTCCATTAAGGGCTGGTCATGGAGCATGGCAGCAGGCAGCCATGCTTGAACCTGGGACTGCTGGATGACCTTCTTGCCTTTCTTTTGATCACCGAGCTTCAATTGCTTTGGGGGTCTACGAGTCTTACCCTCCTCGGGCGAAGAATGAGATTTGCTCCCATATATTGGATCCTTACCCTTAGAAAGCCTTTTCCTTTTCGGATCAGGAGACTCAGTAGAGGGGGCAACTATTATCAGGGTGGAAGATGACCTGGTTTGCATGGTTGATATCTGGGGCTGAGATGCTGGGGGCTGGGACTGTAACTCCCCTGGTACATCCTTCTTGGAACCGCCTTCGAGCAGGTCAAGAAGACTTGTCTGGGGCTGTTTCTTTAAACCCATCTCAGCTGGAGTACTAACTCTTAAGGCCTGAAGGTCGGCTTCGGATAAGTGAGGGTCCCCTAGGTCACCGGGAGGATCCTCGGACTGATCAGTTAAGTTAAATACACTATACTCGTCCTCGGAGGAACTCAATTCAACCACCTCCCTTACTTTCTTAAATGGTCCTTTCTCGGCCACTGTTACTTGCCGGGATGAAGAAGGACCTGATAGCGGAATACCTTCAGGTACGTAAGACCCCCCAGCAAAAGAAAAACCGCTCTCCACCACGGTAATCTGCGTAAGCCGAGGATCACGAGCTGTAATTACGTGCTGCGGAACAGGGAATGACGTCTGAGCTGGGTCACACTCGAGGATTTTATGAGCAGCTCTGACTTGGTTGTCAGCTTCGTTCAAGAAGAGATCCGACCTGAGAACGGTTTCCAAATCCGCCTTATTAACTAGGTGGAAATGACGTGTAAAGGCGTGCGGATCTGCGAAAAGAAAGGTAAAACTTCCCTGGTTAGTCAACCAAATCGAATATACAGATATAAAACTTGAAGGTGCTGAAACCTAGATTATCGTGTACATCGGAGGCCCTACCTGGCTCCCCCTCTACAGTTGGGCAGTGAAAGCCGTCGTGCCACTCTCCCGACACTATGAGGAAGTCTTGGTTCAACCCTTTATTAGAATCAGGAAGACACTGGATAAGACGAACCCTATCGTCCCTTGTCTTCATATAATATGTCTTACTCCTCAGGTGATGAAGGTTATAACACCAGTTCACATCATGGTGAGTCAGTCTCAGCCCCATTTTCTCATTCAGGGTATCTACACACCCTAGTATCCTAAACACATTCACAGCACATTGAGTGGGAGCCAGGCGGAAATGCCTAAGGTAATTGAGGGTCACCGGCCTCATAGGAATTCTCATCCCTCCTTCTACAAAAGCAACTATTGGAATTACGACCTCACCCTCTCTCCTCCTAAGGTACCACTCTCCTTCTTCACAGTACTTCAAATTTACATTATTGGGTATCCCATACTTAGCCATGAACTGGTTCATCATCTCGTCGGACTCGACCAACTTCTTAAACTTACCCATTCCCCAAAAGACAACTACAAGCTCTAAAAAAGAAAAGGAAAAGTGAAATCAAGGAAATTTGGGGTCACTAGACAAAGAAAACTTACAGAGGTATGACGATACTCTTCAGATAGCGTGCCAGTCGAGTCAAGTTCAAACTATGTGCATCAACGATGATAATCGTGAAAGTAATGGAACCAGGCAAGTCAAACAGGTATTTATACTCTCCCTTAATTTCCCCAAAAGAAACCGCTTGCTCATAAAGGCGGGATATCATGCCATTAAAAGTGGGAAACGTGGTGCCGCCATACTTTAATGAGGGCACTCAGTAAATCTCGAAATACTAAAAACGCGCATCGGGCAGTCAAGAAGCCGCCAGCATCAGTATAAACTGAAGTGAGGCCATTCGTCCAGTGAGTCCGCATGTATCAAAACCCTCCTCCCCGTTCGAGAGAACGTGCAGCAGAGTTTTGAGGGGCTATTGTGGGGCCTGTGGGCCCGATAACCTCGGCCCATCATATAGCAAGCCCAAGGCCCATGCCGAGGAGTTCAAGCTATTTCTGAGGAGAAGGGGGGGGAAGCCTACTTTCCTAGGACCAGGCCGAGGATACCTTGTCCTCGGCCTGACAAGGGTGGTTTTGGGGAGAGTTTAAACCCAAAGTAAGTTGTCACTATCGCATTGAATGCACTCAACTAACCCCCCTGGCTGCATTAATGGGGAGGTAACCCTTTGACAGGATAACGTTGGTTAGAGCGAGCCACTTGAGTACCGATAAGGCCTCTGATGGGACGGACAACCAGAAGAAAAGCGAATAGATGATCAACAGATGGAAGCAGAAGATAGGAAGATGAAAACTATAAAAGAAGAGTTAGTAACCCCAAAAGAGAAGGGGGGGGAAAAAGGCCAGAAGAAGGCCTCCTCGGCCACAGGCCGAGGAGCATTCCCTCATTTGTAAGAAAACACTTAGCCATTTTTTAATAGGAGTTTGGCCATGGTGATCAACGGCCAGCACCTAAGCCTTTCAGCCCACTCTCTATAAATGTATTGTTTGGGCTTGTTGGGCCGGGAACCTAACATTCAACTCAAATTGAGTCCTTACACTAGTATTATTCTCATGTGATGTGTGGCTTAATAAAAAATTTGATGTGAATAAAAAATTATACTAATAATTAGCAAAAATATATTAATTAATGTTACAAACAAATACACAATTTATGCACGCTTCGCATGATAAGTAGAAATAAAAGTGCTAATATTAAAAAATTAAAAATAAAACAATTTAAAATTAGGGGGGGGGGGGGGGGTTTGGGGGGTGAGGGGGAACAACATGAATAAATCTTACTAAAAATATATTCATTTAGATGCATAATTTTTGTTTTGAGAAGGGATGCATAATTTTTGTTGAAAAACGGTTTTTTATAAACTTATATAATATATAGTTTATTTGAGAGACAATAATTAGGCTTATAATTATTAATTCAACCAAGACTTAACGTGGTGTATTTAAATGATCCAAAAAAATAATAAAGCATATTCTTTTGAGCCTAATCTCATCTAGAAGAATAATAAAAGTTATTGGAGAGTGTCAAACACGGTGGAAATTATCCGATCCAAAATATTTGATTTGAACCAATACGTAGATTTATACACGATGAAACAAACATAATTGCTAACTGCTTAAGTTAAAGTGAAAAAAAAAAAAATAAGGAACTAAACTTTTATCAGACTCATAACTAGCAGTAGAGTGGCATCTGAATTCTACTTTCAATTCCTTCCCCAGAAATTTTCAATTGATCAAAGTGACAGAAAGTCACAGTACAGAACTCGTTTTAGCAATTAGCAGAATTAACAGTCAGTCCATTGTGAAAATGGCTTTCTTATTATAAGCCAAAACTCTTCTCTCTGGCTCATTCTTATTTACATTCATGTGATGTGGTGTTCACTCTTCTGTGCAAAACAAAGAATATTCATGCTACATTTCATTATCTATAGGTGGGGCTAAAGTTTTTCACTTCCACAGATAGCTGTGTACTACTAACATATATTTCTATTAACTCTAATTGAATTATTTGTATTCCACATAAAGCAAACTCTGGCATCAGATTTTATCCTTCCCTTCAAACTTGCAACTCCAACACAACAGAATGAGCTACGAGTGGGACTTGTAACTTCTTCAACTAGTATAAAGCCAATATTGTCCGTTCGGTACGTATGATCCCTCCTTTTGCTTTATAATACATATCTACTTGAAAATTTTTGTCGGCAGTATTAAAAATTTCAATAGAGCTATACTCTAAAATATTACTGATCCAATTCATTCGATGCTAGCTATCTTCTAATTGAATTGCTCAATGTTTCATAATTCATAATTAAATTCAAATTCATAATTCATAATTAAATCTCATTAAATTTTTAATGGAAATTCCCTTCTTCTTTTTTTTATAATTTAGTTGATAATCTATTTGAGTGGAAAACTTTGCAATTTCTTTGGAGAAAGTAATCTTAATAGGTTAACCTATTAAAAGCAAGTTGTTTTCTTAATTGGTGCAGTTAGTCATTGTTGGGCGAAAATTCATGATATGATATTTTGTGTTTTGTTTGCAAAACATTTTTATATATATGTATATTTTGATTTAGTAGATAATTACAAACTTATCAAGATAAGCAATATATTCAGTGAAAAATGTCGTCGTCATACTTTTGTGTACTTCATAATATTAGACAATAATGTAGTAGTTTGGAATTAAAGATAACATTAAAATAGGGGTAAAACTTGGATTCAGTGTCCAGTTGCATTGGACCTGTTGAGATGGTCTATTTTTTGCCACATGTCAATTATCTCAATGAGTCTAATATACTTGATGCACTAGACCTAACCTAAGTTCTTAAAATAGAGGGTTACAAGTCGAAATTTTTGAATAGAAGTTGAGATTCTTATTCAAAGAAGAGAAAAGAATCATGATAAAAACATCAAAGAGGATCTACTGCTATATATACACGGAGAAATGTTGTGTCCATAACACTTTTATAACAAATCGTAAGTGTCAGATTGCTATTGGCGAGACAAGAAAGTAATTTTAGTAGTAGGTTCAAATTAAAACCAATAACAACTAACCACTTTTGATTTGTTGTGAAAATGTTGAGTACATAACACTTCTTATATTCAAAACATAGCAAGTATAGAGACTAGAGAGGTGAAGAAACTAACAGACTAATCTTACCATTTAATTGCTCGTAATAACAGAATCACAAATTCGTTACAACTAACTACAACTGACACTAATCACTAATTAACTCGTTTTTTGAGCTTTAAATAAATAAATAATAATAATAATAATAATAAAATTTAAAAAAAATAAAATAAAATAAAATAAATAAAAAAGAAGAAGAAGAAAAAGGTATCTTCCGATTTAATTGCTCGATGTTTCACAGCCTCTAAATTCCCATAGAGTTACCAATCCTTTGGTTCTTGATTATCAAACTTGATTTTGGAGGATCAACACTGTCTCATACTATTCGAACTTTATAGTTCGAATGTAGATACCCAGAGAGATATTTATAAATAACAATGAAAAAAAAAAAAAAACGGTCTCTACCTGCTAAGAAACTAGTGCTAAATTCTGAATCTAAGTTATATCCATTGTCAATGATTCCGAATTTTCAAAATGTACTAATAGTGTACAAGGGTATTGCGTGGCACATTGATTAGTTTTAATCAAAAGCAATATCAAATTCAAATTCTTTTATTATCGTGCAATGCTATGAAAACAATGTCAAATTCTGTTATTACCATGCAATTCTGTTAGTTTTAGTCAAAAGCAATATCAAATTCAAATTCTAACCATTGTACGGTAATAACAGAATTACAAGTTAGTTACTACTAACTACAACTGGCACTAATCACTAATTAACTCGTGTTTTGAGCAGATTGCATCTTGGTTAGTCGCTGGAACGGTGAGTCTGAATCTATGAATAAAACTGCTTCGTATTGATCCGCATGTCTGTTGCATGTTTTGCTTAATGACTCATTATTGAAATGACACCGTTTCAAGCCTTCCTTCTCATTTGCTTGATTAAATGGCACCGTTATTGGAGAGTGTTTATAAATGATCAGAAATATTTGCTTTTCTCTTAATAAGCGATAGCTGTCTCTTATTATTATTATTATTATTATTATTTTTTTTTTTTTTAAGTTATAGCTGTGTCCTACTAATAAATATTTTTGTTAACTTTAATTGAATATTTTCTATTCCACAGAAACCAAACGCTATTATCAGATTCTATCATTCACTTCAAACTTGCAGCACCAACAAAATGATGCACTCTTGTCTGATCAGTTACGAATGGCTTTTCTTAATATTCTTTCACGGGATTCTTCTTATGTGCATGAGCTCATGTTTGAAATCTGCAACAATTCCGGCTTTTGCAAATGAGACTGATCACCTGGCCTTACTTGATTTCAAGAGTCGGATCACTCAAGACCCACTTCAAATCATGAACTCATGGAATGACTCCATACATTTCTGCAATTGGTTAGGTGTCACATGTGGCCCCTCCAGTAAAAGAGTCATGGTTTTGAACTTGACAGCTAAGAAATTGTCTGGCCCCATACCAGCCTCTATAGGAAATCTTACTTACCTCACAAGAATCAACCTACAAAACAACAACTTCTATGGTGAAATTCCTCAAGAAGTGGGACGTTTACTGCGCCTAAAACATCTCAATTTGAGTAGGAATTCCTTTGGTGGTAAACTTCCAACTAATCTAAGCTACTGTACACAACTTAGAGTGCTGCATGTTGCTCGCAACAATCTTGTTGGGCAGATTCCAGACAACCTCAACTCATTGTCAAAGTTAGTGCAACTAAATCTTGGAAAGAACAACCTTACAGGAAATATCCCAGCTTGGATTGGAAACTTTTCTTCTTTGTATGCTCTTAGTCTTGACCAAAATAATTTTCAGGGAAGCATACCTAGTGAATTTGGCCATCTACCAGGCTTGGGATTTTTTCAGCTCGCTGAGAATTATCTGTCTGGTAACATCCCTCCTTCGATCTTTAATATTTCTTCCATATACTATTTCATCGTTTCTCAAAACCAACTACATGGAAGCCTTCCACCAAATGTTGGTCTTACTCTTCCTAACCTTCAATTTTTTGCTTGCGGTAGTAACAATTTCACTGGACGTATTCCTATGTCATTGTCAAATGCTTCTCAACTTCAGTTACTTGACTTTTCTCAAAATGGTCTAACTGGGACAGTGCCTCAAAATCTAGCAAGCTTGCAAGGCTTGGTTTTTCTAAATCTTGAAATCAATAGACTTGGAAAGGGGAAAGATGGTGACCTAAATTTTCTCAATTTCTTACCTAATTGTACTAGTTTGGAGACCTTGGCTTTTGATGGTAATTATCTTGGAGGAGTATTACCTAACTCCATAGCCAACCTCTCCACCCAGCTAAACTATCTTCTTTTGGGTAACAACATGATCTGGGGTGGCATCCCTGTTGGGATTGGGAACCTTGTTAACTTAGAAGAACTAGGACTACATTCTAGCTATTTGGGAGGTACTCTCCCTGATGCTATTGGGAAGCTTCAAAAGTTAAATGTATTAGCTGTGAATGATAACAAATTTTCTGGGCCAATCCCTTCCTCCTTGGGTAACTTAACCACATTGACAACACTCTATATGGAGGGGAATAGATTTGAGGGAAGGATACCCCCAAGCCTAGGAAACTGCCGAAATTTGCTTGCGCTAGACCTTTCTCATAACAATCTCTCTGGCACCATACCAAAACAAGTTATTGGCATCTCTTCTCTTTCAATCTTTTTGGTCTTGTCTCATAATTTTTTGATAGGTGCGTTGCCATTTGAAGTGGGCAAATTGAAACATCTTTCTGAGTTAGATTTATCAGAGAATAGACTATCAGGAAAAATTGTCACCACCCTTGAGACTTGTCAAAGTTTAGAGCGCTTGTATTTGGAGGGTAATTCATTCCAAGGAGCAATACCTCAATCTTTAGAGATGTTAAGAGGTTTAGAAGAAATAGATCTTTCTCGAAATAACTTCTCTGGGCATATTCCTAAATTTCTCAGCAAGTATACTTCACTCAAGCATCTTAACATTTCTTATAATGATTTTGAGGGTGAAGTGCCAAGTGAAGGGATATTTGCAAATGCAAGTCATATTTCAATCATTGGAAATGATAAGCTATGCGGTGGTGTCCAAGAATTACATTTACCTACATGCTCAAAGGAAGATCCACATTCGTCTAGGAGGCTTCTTTTAATCAAGATAGTAATTCCTGTCACTATAATTGTCATATTTGTACCTGTTCTATTGTATTTTTTCCATTCATGCTTTGTTGGTAAAAATTTAAGAGAGAAAGCATTAACTACATCTTCCTTTGAAGATTGGCAATTATGTATCTCTTATGCAGAACTCCTACAATCAACAAATGGTTTTTCTGAGAACAATTTGATTGGTTCGGGTAGCTTCGGCTTTGTATACAAAGGAGTTCTTTCTAGAAATGGAGCAATTGTCGCGATTAAAGTATTAAACCTTCAACAACGAGGAGCTTCCAATAGTTTCATTAATGAATGCAATGCTTTGAGAAGTATACGTCATCGTAATCTCCTTAAGATTATGTCTGCTTGCTCAAGCATCGATCATGAAGGGAATGAGTTTAAGAGTTTAATTTTTGAGTTCATGTGCAATGGTAATTTGGAACAATGGTTGCATACTAAAAATGATGTTCAACATCAAAGCAAGAGGTTGAACTTTATTCAAAGGCTGAACATAGCCATTGATGTTGCTTATGCATTAGAATATCTTCATCACCTTTGTCAAACACAAATTGTACATTGTGATCTAAAACCAAGCAATATACTCCTTGATGAAGACATGGTAGCTCATGTTGGTGATTTCGGATTGGTGAACTTCTTGTTTGAAGCATCAAAGAATCCCTCACAAGCTCAAACTCTATCAGTTGGGCTAAAAGGTTCCATTGGGTATATTCCTCCAGGTAATTTTTCAATCAATTGAGGTAGGCCTCATTTCTTGTGTAACAAATTTTTTTTTTTTTTTTTTAATTTAACAAAAGCAGGAAATCTTCCAAAAAGTAACTATATGTTCGGCTTTAAAGAGCCTATTTCTTTTGTCCAAAAAGTCGTGTATATATATATATATATATATATGAGGGGCTATGCTGAAACAATGCATGGTGCATTAATAGTTAAATTTTATGCTCTTGAGATTACCATTTATTACTGATAATTAATGTATCAATGAGTTTGTAGAGTATGGGATGGGTGGCCAAGTTTCAACGCTAGGAGACATTTATAGCTATGGGGTACTCTTGTTAGAAATGTTCACTGGGAAAAGGCCAATTGATGAAATGTTCAAAGATGGTCTGAGCATTCACAAGTTTACTGCAATGGCCTTGCCTGAACATGTAATGGATATAGTTGATCCATCAATGTTCTTTGAAAATGGCAGTGAAGATACTAATGATGAGAGACATGAGGATGATGTAGAAGAAAGCGCAATAATTGAAGATCGACATGTCAATATTAGTTGCAAAATAAAAGATCACTTGATATCAGTGTTCCAAATTGGATTGTCGTGTTCTACAACATCACCGAATGAGCGAATGCCTGCAAATATTGTTGTCAAAGAAATGAATGCAATTAGAGACACATTTCTTAAATTTAAGAGAGGAAACAGAAATAGAAGACGATGAGCTAGGTATGCTAACTCATACATCTTTGAAAGAACTAAAAACATAAATTTAAAATTGAGATAAAAAAAAAAAAAAAATTATGTGAAAAGAGAAGAAAAGGAAAGAAATATCAAGGCTCTATTAAGGTTTTCAAGTTTACATATTACTGTTATTAAACACTAAAGGAATAGAAGGAATACAATTGGTTTTTTTTTTTTTTTTTTTTTTTTTTCATGTTATTGCAAGAAAGTAATTACAATCATTTCATTCGTCCCTAATTTGCGACATCAATTAATTCATTTGATTGTTTGTTTTGTAGCATGAACTTACGGATTGGATGGAATGGATGAATCTCAGTAATGACCTCCCTTGATTGAATAAAATTCCCATGCTCGTGATGGCCATAAATTATAGGTTTGTTGTTCTACTGTGTAATCTTTACAGTGTACACATATGCTGGATGCTGCCACAACCATTTATGTTATTGCTTTCCATATCAAAGGTAATTCAGATCAATGGCTCACTTTTCTTTTTTTGACGAGAATGGCTCACCGTTATTACTTATTAGTCAATGACATTTTCTTAAACCTATTCCTATGTTCTTTTGATTATGGGATGTAGGATCCCTTCCTTTATTTGTAATGTGTTCGATACACCATTTCTCAGTCAATCAAAACCTCCTGACTTAGAAATGTTTGTGGGCAGGTATTTACATTTTACAGTTTCAGGGTAATTAATCCTGTCATTTTCTTTCCTCAATTGTGTTTCTTATTTGGACAAAGTTTGGCCACAACTCTCTCTTAAAAAAAATTAACATAGCTACATATTTGAAATACCTAACTATTAGATTGTACGTTTTTTATATTCTTAATATTCATGTGAAATTTCTCGTCAAATTATGTTCTTAAGTTGCTTATACATGCTATACGGAATTTGGTTAATCACGTACATTGAACCAAGTGTTAGTTTAAGACTAAAAGTGATTAAGCCAGAAAAATGGTTTATAGTTTCTAAATATGTGCTAGGGTGTTATTAGCATCATTTCAATATAAGTTTCATTCACTATTTCTTCGTCAGTCAATATAGGCTGCTTGAAAAATGAAAGCCTACCACCACCACCACCACCAAATCTTCGTAACTTAGATATTTCTATGGGCAAGTATTAGCAATATTACGGGACCTACTCCTGTCCCATTTTCTTTTCTTAATTTGATTTTGTACTTAATATAGCTAACTAATCACTAAAATATTACTGTGTTTAAAGAGCAATACAATAATAACTATATTTTGGTTTAAATCCTCAAATCTCTCACACCCTCTGTAGTGTCATATAGACTAATCAATCCTTGACCCTACCCTACCACGCCGGTGGGTTAGTTCTGGCAGGCCCTTTTTTTTTTTTTTTTTTTTTTTTTTTTTTGGCATTGGTGTGGTTAGGTGTGGCAATTTGGGCCGTTCGATTGGACTGAGCTGAAAGCAAATTTTTTTTTTTTTTTTTTAATTTTAATTTTTATGTTATGAACGGTTGGGTTCGTCTTGGGCTGCAGGGATGGGTTTACTCACAAATGAATTCAATAATGAGAAAAAGAAGTAATGGGCTCCTACATAATTGTGTGATAAACATGTAAGGATTGGATTTGTAAATGGTCCATTGTCCCTTATTTCGACATGACATTCCTATCCGTATTCTTCATGATAAACTTTTAAGTCCTTTTATTAGGAGTTCTCAGAATCACAATGTAGAATGTACCAGTTTAAATGGAAAAATAAATAAATAAATAAATAATAAATTGCATCAGTTTTCCATCCCAAGTATATTAGGATAAATGTGAAAGTCATAACACTCAACAAATATACTGCACTTTGTTATGTCCTGTGAATTTATCAAAATAGACATCCTAAGTTCAAAGTCTCTCACCCCAAACTATCAAATTATCAACCAAAAAAAAAAAAAAGACTAGTCCAGACAAGTTCGAGTAATGAATTCTAGACTTACCAAAAGATAAGGGTAATGAATTAATTACGATACTAATTTACCATGGAGACTTTTTATTGTGGATGTAAGTTCACCCACAAATATAATGGATGTAATTAAGTTATGTATTTTATGAGTTCAATTGATAACAATTCTGAAAGAGGTTGAGTTTACTTCATGAAGACAGTTGAAGTGGAAAGCCAGTTTGGAAGATCAAAATCTGAGAATGTCATTGAGTTCAAGGATGGTGAGTTTTTGAAGTTTTATGAAAAGCATGGTATCAAGAGGTACTTTACAGCACGAAGAACACCTCTACAGAGTAGGATGGCTGAGAGAATTAATAGAACAATTAGTGAGATAGCTAAATGTAGAGGACTCAATGTTGGGCTTTCTATAGTCTTCTAGACTAAAGCAATGTGTAATGCTTGTTACATTTTTAATTGATTGCCAAAAGCTGCACTTGACAAGAAAGCCGCCGAAGAAGTATGGACGAGGGAAAAAGTTCTTTTTTATATTTTTAACTATTTGATGAGGATATTCAGATACCCTGCTTATGTTCATATTCTCATTTCAAAAGATATCAAAACTTTATCCTAAGTTAAAGAAGTGCATATATTCAATTATATATGAATATTTTTTATTCTCAGCCATACCTAGACATGGCAATGGTTCTAGTTGAGCTGATTTTGAGTCCAGATGAAACCTCAACAACAATTTGGGCATGACCATACTAGTGAATTTGTCCCCAGAAATAGCTTTGTTTTTTTAAATCAGAACCTCCATTCAATGATTTCTATCATAACATACATTGAGGTAGCTGTAAACCTGTAACATCACCCGGGAATTCCAATATCTTGTCAACCACGGTGTAAAAAATCATCTTGGTAGGTAAATTTTAAATGTGGAAAAAGCCAAAAAGCAAAGTGACAAAACACACAGATATATAAAGTGTCAATCACGGTTGAAAATTATCATGCTTTAAAGTTCTTCCATTGTGTAAAAGGCAAGGTAACGTGGTACACAACACAGGGCAGGGCAGAAAATATATCACAGTGCCTAACACGGTGGAAAATTATCTGATCCAAAATATTTTATTTGAAGAAAGAGGAATTTGCATGTGAGATTTAGTGTGAAATCCTTAGCTATTGCTGCCTATTTCTTGAACCCCACCACGTCCTCACAATTCTTATTGAACTAGTTCAGCTTTTTTGATCAATGATATTTTGATTTAGGAGTCTCTCTCGAGTCAAAGTGGTTTACAATACCACAACCATGAGCGTAGCCAGGAATTTCAACATTGAGGGTCTAGATTATGCATTCATATGTTAGTCGTTATTTTATAAATATATTATATATAGAATTATCAAATTAAACAAATTACTAACCTCATCACATGCACTCCGCACGTGTGATGAGACTTTTTTTTTTTTTTTTTTTGGAGTTTAATTTAATTTTTCAATTTGAATTTGTCTATTGTCAGTGAGGTTATACATGAAGGAATTTTTAAGAAACTAAAATTTAGGATTTTAAAAATGAGTATACTGCTCGGTTTAATGTATGCTAGTTTTTAGGGAAAAGTATATCAAACTTGTGTGAGACATATTTAAATAGAGAGTGTGTGTGTGTGCTAATTTTTAGAAAAAAAAGTTTCTCTAGTAGTCTTTTGTTTCTTTTTTTTTTTTTTTAATTCTATTAAATTACAATTTTAACCCTATTTTTAGTTTTAAGGAATAAGGATTATCTAATTAGATTAGGAATATTTTTGACATTTTTTGAAGTCATAACCAACTTTACAAATCCTCTTAATATATAGAAATAATATTTCTAAATTCAAATGAATATATAAAAATTATTTATTTTGCTATAAAGATGTACAAAATATATTAATGATGAATTTAGCATCTCCATCAAAGTTATGCTTGAAAATGAACTATCATTGAATAAAATCATCCATTATCATCTCTTTAATCTTTAATAAAATGATTAGACAATTAATCTAGAAAAAATCATGAAATTTTACATTAATTTATAATTCCTCGAATATGTATGACTTTCACTTCCCATGTTTAACTATTACTTTAATCACAATAAAAAAAATAAAATAAAATAAAATTATCTTAAGTGTTAATCAATCATAACAAACAACTGAAAATTTAAGAAGATAAAATTTATTTTTTAATACCATGTATAGCATATCATTTGTTAAAATCATTATATAACTCAAAAAGATTCTACTATAAAAGTGAAATTTTAGAAAAATATATATCTTCTCTCAACGACAAGCCCAAATTATCTTCTATGAATGATGATGTAAACAAAAAGAAAACAAATCAATTTTGAAATAAAACATTATGATGATGATGGTGCGAGAAAATTAAATTCAATTTAAAAGAAAAAATGATGATGATGACGATGAAGAGAAGATAAGAATAAAAACTCACACTAAAGCCCAGTACACGTTTTTAGTGAGTTTCTTTTATTCACCCCTCATTATCATGGTTTTCAGTGGACTTTAGCGTGTTGTTGCACGGGCTATTAAGAAGGAAAAAAAAAGGTTTGGTGCTGCATAGTGCACGTTTTCACACTTGCACACACACAGAGGTTAGAGAAAAGTTAAAATGTAAGAAAACCAAAAGATTTATAGTATAATTGTAAAAGTGTCATTTAGGTTATTTTGTTTTTAAAGTTTCAACCTATAGTATCAACTTCTGATAATTGCCCCATTTATCATCAGATCAAGACACAAATTAATTTTAGAGAGCACCCAATATATTTTGGAGGAGCGAAGTATTAAATTTTAAGAACCTAACTATTGTTTTAACCCATATTATAGAAATATTTTGAACTTTCCAAAACTTATCTAATTGGATGTGTGTTGACGCCTAGACCTATTGCCATTGGTGCCTAATTCTTGGATCATTTTCTTTCCATTGTCGTCCATTTTGATTTGCTTTCCCATAGCTAATCTCTAAAATATTATTGTATGTTAGTATTATTATCATGCGATGCGTGACTTAATGGTATAATTAGCAAAACTATTCTAATAGATGTTACAAAAAGATACACAATTCTATGCATGCTTTACATGAATAGGTAGAAATAAAACTGCTAATATTCAAATAAATAAAAATAAAATAATCATTAAAAAAAAAAAAAAAAAAAAGAAACCATATGTTTATAAGTTTTTGGACATCTTCCCCTCGCAAGCTAGTTTTTAGGGGTGAGTTATACCTATAGAATCTCATGAGTTCCTAACAGATACCACAACACAACCTTTCAAAATTATCTTAATTAAAATTAAAAAAATGTGGGCTGGACGCTCGGTGCATGTTAACTGCTTCATTCAAAAAAAAAAAAAAAACATGTTTTAGCAGAATTGACAATCAAGTCATTGTTGAAAATGGCCGTTTCTTTTATACGCTAAAAGTCCTCTCTTCTGGGTCATTCTTATTTAGGCGCATGTGATGTTCACACTTGTGAGTAAAAAAAAATCCATTATTTTCTATAGGTGGGGCTAAAGTTTTGCCTTTCCAGATTTACTGTCCTATTAACATATACTTCTTAGGAAAATTCTTCTTTTACACCATACAGAACCCATAAAAAGTGGTACATTTCCAAAATTTGATAAATATTGTATACTTTTTCCAAAGTATATAACATTTGTCATTTTTTCGTGTAAATTCACATAGTGTACAATGTGAACATATAAAGTACTTTTTTGTATTCCTTATAAAAGCAAACTCTGGTATCAGATTTGATCCTTCACTTCAAAGTAAGCAGAAAGCCCTAAATGAGAGAGAGAGAACTAAAGAACAGCTGCTGAGTGCCCTTGCTGACTGAAAAGTATTCGAGGTAAGTATTTTCTTCATTGTTGTTCTTTTCGTGTGAATTTTACATTTCTTTTCTATGAAGTCGAATTGTTTTTTGTTGCTGTTAAAATCTTTTTTCATTGTTCTAATTTCTCAACCAAGAACTGATTATTTTGAAATGACTGAGATTTCAAATATTAAGCATGAATCCCATTAATATGCTGAAAATGTTAAGGCAATCAACAAATCTCTTTGAGAACTTAATAATCAATTAAGCAATCCATTCCACACAATTAATAGTAGACTAGCTAAAAATAGTTGCAATCCCCCTAATTATATCAAAAACTCAGCTAGAGGATAAAGAAGAAATATATATATATATATAAAGTAATTAATTAAAAATACAAATTACACGGTTTGAGTTTCAGTTGACATTTTGAATCTCAAAAAATGAAAATAAAATTCAGTTGACATTTTTGTCTTTGTGTTTCATTTTTGTCATTTTAGTCCATGACATCCACGTTTATTGTCTCTGTGAATCCTTCCTTCCAAAAACTGCTAAAAATTCTTCAAAAAATAAAATAAAAACATCATTCAATCATGTAAGTTCTTCCAATCCAATTTTTTGGGTATCTTTTTCTTTTAGCGATGAATCAAGGTTTAAGATTATTATTTTTACATTTTTACTTGCTGGTGCTAAACCTAATATATATATATATATATATATATATAACCGAAACCTCTGAAACTCCCACAATTTTTCATATTATCATTTTAATTCATAAAAAAAAATTAATTTTTTAAACTAATTAAATAGTGAGAGAGTCCTAACAGGAGTCTCTCTCTCTCTCTTTTTTCCTCATCATTTTAATTTATTAAAAAAATTAATTTTTTAAACTATATAGTGAGAGAGTCCTAATAGGAGTCTCTCTCTTTTTTCCTTAATCCTAAAGGTTTTTTTTTTTTTTTTTTACGTGAGTCTTTTTTTTAACCTAAAGTGAGCCCTTTAAAAAAAAAGAAAAAATCTAACGTGATTTCTAGTTTAAAAAAAATTATAATTATTTTTTTAATCCTAATTCTAACGTAAGTCTCTCAAAAAGTCAAAATTTTTGATTTTATATTATATATAGATAATAATAATAATGTGACAAGCTCTAAGAATATGAGAATGCAATTTGTAAATCTACTATCAAGATAACATAGATTAGATTGGTGGTGGATAGTAAATTTAATTGCAGTTGAGTATTATGTGAAATTATCACCATAGAATAGCCCATGTTGAAATGTGTTATGTGAAACCAATGATATGAAAGAAAAAGAATTTTTCTAAATCATTATATTGAACAAAAAATTACTTAGTTTCATTCATTTTCAAGTTTTACATTTTTTAAAGTTAAGTCATAAACCTTTAAGTAAAATAAGTACTTTTAATTTTTATTTAACTATCTCGTGCATCGCATGGGTTAGCGACTAGTTATGAATAATTTTCTTCTAAAAAAAATTAATTAAATAATCAAAATAAATGTCTATTCTTGGAGAGCGAAATAATTATTTTTAATAATTCAGAATTTCCACAATATCTCCTTTCCCATGCTTGCATACTTATTATTGTGTGCCATTTAAACCGATGAGAATTAAGTCTTTAGTTGACCTATAATCAATCTTTTAAGTACCGATAAAAAATAGCTAAATCTAATCCCATGCATGCATATGCATATCTTAAGACCATCCTATAGTCAATAAAAATGGTTCATTTGAATTATCTTTATCAAAATTTTGATTTAGCTTTATCAAAACTTTGATTTTCACGCAGTAAACACCATCATGCCTTCAAATTTCATGATGAATGGGTCTTAACCTCTGCTTCACATGATTTTGACTTACCCTAGCTGTTTCCGCTTCGCCCCACGTAGCTGGGTAAACTGTCTTGCCCCATGTGAGATGTAAAAAACGTTGGTTAAGTAAAAGAAAGGAAAAAAAAAATCTCATTTTTTAACTTTTTACTCTTTTTACCCTATCAACTTTTTTTTTAAAACTAAGATGTTGACTTTGATTGTGGGAATGAAAAGGGGTGTTTTTGATGATGGGCTTGGACAATTTGTTGGAGAACTCGTTGAGGTGTTTGAGGAATTTGTCTCTGTTAATTTCTTTTGCGCAACTCAAATGGAATTGAAGAAGAGAGAAAACAGTAGGGGGTGTTGAACCGGGAAGAAAGAAGAAATGGCTAATTATAATTTATCTACCTGTAGGCTTCCATAATCACCTCTGCATTTGCTATTAGAAAACATATTTTAATTCAAAAACATAACATAAAATGGATTAAAAAAATAAATAAATAATAAAAAATAAAAAAGATAGGGTTCATGAGTTTTGCAATTGTGCAATTCTCTCTCTTCTTTGTCTTGAGACTTTGTTGACTATTTGCTTTATATATTGATTCTTTTATCAATGATATTCATCGGGATTTTTTTTATGGTCTATATTTGTTATGGGTTGTTATTGGCGAGGCAAAAAAGTAATTTCAATGCTAATTACTTATAATTTGTTGAGAAAATATTGTGGACGTAGCACTTCTCACACATGCAAAACAGAGTATAAAGAGGTAAAGAAATTAACAAATAGAATAATCTAACCATTGCACAGAATTACAAGTTGGTTACAACTAACTACAACTCACTCTAATCACTAACTAACTCGTGTTTTGAGTTTTTTTTTTTTTTTTTTTTTTTAACTCTTGTTTTGACCTTTGAGCATATTCCTTCTTGGTTGATCGCTGGAACAGTGAGTCTATAGCCTTGATTAAAACTGCTTCGTAATGATGTACATGTCTCTCGCGTGTTTTGCTTGATGACTAGTTATTAAAATGACACCGTTTCAAGCCTTCCTTCTCATTTGCTTAATTAAACGGTACTGTTGGAGAGTCTTAATTTGGAAAGCTCCACTGTGAATGCTCTAACAAGCTATAGCTGTCTCATCAAAAAAAAAAAAATTTATAGTTGTGTCCTACTAATATATATTTTTATTAAGTTTAATTGAATTTTTTTGTATTCCACAGAAAGAAAACGCTATTACCAGATTCTATCCTTCACTTCAAACTTGCAACCCCAATAGAATGATGCACTCTTGTCTCAATTACGAGTGGCCTTTCTTAATATTCTTTCATGGGATTCTTCTAATGTCTATGGGCTCATGTACTTGAAATCTGCAACAATTCCGGCTTTTGGAAATGAGACAGATCGTCTGGCTTTACTTGACTTCAAGAATCGGATAACTCAGGACCCGCTTCAAATCATGAGCTCATGGAATGACTCCACACATATTTGCAACTGGTTAGGTGTTACATGTAGCCCCTCCAGTAAATGAGTCATGGTTTTGAACTTGACAGCTAAGAAATTGTTTGGCTCCATACCACCCTCTATAGGAAATCTTACTTACCTCACAAGAATCAGCCTACAAAACAACAACTTCTACGGTGAAATTCCTCAAGAAGTAGGACGTCTACAGCGCCTACGGCTTCTCAATTTGACTTATAATTCCTTTAGCGGTAAACTTCCAACTAATCTGAGCTACTGTTCACAACTTAGAGTGCTTATTGTTGGTCAGAACGAGCTTGTTGGGAAAATTCCAGACCACCTCAACTCATTGTCAAAGTTGGTGTATCTATATCTTGGTGTGAACAACCTTATAGGAAATATCCCAGCTTGGATAGGAAACTTTTCTTCTTTGTATGTTCTTGGTCTTTCTGAAAACAATTTTCAAGGAAGCATACCTAGTGAACTTGGTCGTCTACCAAGCTTGAAATCTTTTCAGCTTTCTATGAATAATCTTTCTGCCATCATCCCTCCTCGATCTATAATATATCTTCCATCTACTTTTTCCCTATTACCAAAAACTAGCTAAATGGAAGCCTTCCACCAGATATTGGTCTTACTCTTCCTAACCTTCAATTTCTTTACTGCGCTATTAACAATTTCACGGGAGCTATTCCCGCATCATTTTCTAATGCTTCTCAACTTCTGGGTCTTGCCTTTGACGAAAATGGTCTAATTGGGACAGTCCCTCGAAATCTAGCAAGCTTGCAAGGCTTGGTTAGTCTTTAATTTTGGTGACAATAGACTTGGATATGGGAAAGATGGTGACTTGAATTTTCTCAGTTTCTTGGCTAATTGTACTAGTTTGAAGCTCTTGGATCTCAATTAAAATTATTTTGGAGGAGCATTGCCCAGCTCCATAGCCAACCTTTCCACCCAACTACAAACTCTTACTTTGAATGCAAATATGATCCATGGTGACATCCCTATTGGAATCGGGAACCTTGTTAACATAGAATTACTAGTTCTAAGTTTTAACTATTTGGGAGGTACTCTCCCCGATGTTCTTGGGAAGCTTCAAAAGTTACAGGTATTATATTTGAATGATAACAAATTTATATTTGAATGATAACAAATTTTCTGGACTGGTCCCTTCCTCCTTGGGTAACTTAACTACTTGGACAAAGCTCTATACGGAGGGGAACAAATTTACAGGAAATATACCCCCAAACCTAGGAAACTGCCAAAATTTGCTTATGCTAAACATTTCCAGTAACAATCTCATTGGCACCATTCCAAAACAAGTTATTGGTCTTTCTTCCCTTTCAATTTCTTTGGTCATGTCTCACAATTTTTTGATAGGTGCAATACCATTTGAAGTGGGCAACTTAAAACATCTTTCCAAGTTAGATCTCTCAAATAATAGATTATCAGGCAAAATTCCAACCACCCAAGAGACTTGTCTTAGTTTGGAGCGTTTGTATTTGTAAGGTAATTCATTTGAAGAAGCAATACCTCAATCTTTAGAGAAGTTAAGAGGTTTAGAAGAAATAGATCTTTCACGGAATAACTTCTCTGGGAATGTTACTAAATGTCTCAATAAGCTCGTGTTACTTAAGCATCTCAATATTTATTATAATGATTTGGAGGATGAAGTACCAAGTGAAGGGATTTTTGCAAATGCAAGCAAGTTTTCAATCTTTGGAAATAATAAGCTATGCAGTGAGGTCCAAGAATTACATTTACCTACATGCGCTAGGAAAATCTGCGTTCATCTAGAAAGCTTCTTGCACTTAAAATAGTAATTCCTATTTTAAGTATGGTCATATTTTTAATTGTTCTATTATGCAAAACTCCTAAAATCGATGAACGGGTTTTCAAAAAAAAAAAAAAAAATTGATTGGTTCAGGCAACTTTGGCTCAGTATACAAAGGAGTTCTTTCTAAAAATGGAGCAATTGTTGTAGTTAAAGTATTAAACCTTCAACAAAAAGGAGCTTCCAGGAGCTTCATTAACAAATGCAATGCTTTGAGAAGTATACGTCATCACAATCTTCTCAAGATTATCTCTGCTTGCTCGAGCATTGATCATGAAGGAAATGACTTTAAAAGTCTTATTTTTGAGTTCATGTGCAATGGAAGTCTAGATCAATGGTTGCATTCTAAAAATGATGAGCAACATCAAAGAAAGAGTTTGAGATTTATCCAAAGACTGAACATAGCTCTTGACGTTGCTTATGCATTAGAATATCTTCATCACCATTGCCAAACCCCAATTGTTCATTGTGATCTAAAGCCAAGCAATATACTTCTTGATGAAGATATGGTAGCTCATGTTGGTGATTTCGGATTGGTAAATTTCCTCTTTGAAGCATTAAACAATCTCTCCAAATCTCAGACCTTGTCAGTTGGGCTCAAAGGTTCCATTGGATATATTGCTCCAGGTAAGTTTTCAACTAGGTGAAGCACACTTTAGTTCTTTATATCATTTTGCATTGATATTAAAATAAAGTGGGGATTCTTTCAAAAAGTAACTATACGCACAAGTTTGACACCGCTTTTCAAGTGAAGAAAATTTTTTGACAGCTTTGGCTAGTTGGAGGGGAAAAAACTTTTTTTTTTCCTAAAAAAATTCACATACACCACAAAAAGAATAAAATAAAATAAAAACCCACATATTCACAAAATTTTATGAAGGGTTGTATGTGCCAACAATGCATAATGCTTTAGTGATTAAAAATTTCAAGCTCATATGACTATTATTTGTTACTATGTTTGTATTGATGAATTGTAGAGTATGGGATGAGTGGCCAAGTTTCAACACTAGGAGACATTTACAGCTATGGATACTCTTGCTGGAGATGTTTATAGGAAAAAGACCGATTGATGAAATGTTCAAAGATGGTTTGAGCATTCACAAATTCGCTGCAATGGCTTCGCCCGAACATGTCATGGATATAGTTAACCCATCAATGTTCTTTGAGGAGGATGAAGAAAATGCCAATGATGACATAGAAGAAAGACAAATCATCGAAGAAGATCTCTATGTCAATGTTAGTAGCAGAATAAAATAATGCTTAATATCAGTGTTCCAAATTGGATTGTTGTGTTCTAAAACATCACCGGATGAGCGGATTCTTACAAATGTTGTTGTCAATGAAATGAATACAATTAGAGGTAAATTTCTTAAACTTGAGAAGAAAAACAAAAGAAGAAGAGGAAGACAAATGAGCTAGGTATGTTAAGTCTTTTTTTTCCCCTTAATTAATGGACATATATATTGGTCACTTCCTTATAAGAAAATAGTAATAATAATAACATAAATTTAAGGAGAATCTACAATGTTAGTCCCTTAAGTTTCTCTATTATGCATTTTTTGTCCTTAAAGTTTCAAGTGAGCTCTATTGGTCTTAAAAGTTTAAAAATGAGTATTATTGGTCCTTCTGTTAGCTTCCGTTAGTTTCTTTACCTATGCGTCTAACGAAGTAATGACATAACATTTTTTTTAAATGACGCATGGCAACTTTTTATTATTAAATGCCCATTCCCTTAACTGATAATTTCCCCTTTTTATGCCCATTTGTTTCTTCTTCTTCTTTCTAGTTTCTCCTACTACGCTGCACTGCAGTAGCTTTCTTTAGATTACGAACTTGGGATTTGATTAGTTTGAGGTGTTTTGACTTTTGTGATCATTTTGGTGAGAGAGATGATCAGTCCGTTAGAGTGTATTGTCATTCTTCAACTTTACTAAGCCCATTGGATGACATCGCTTGGAGAGTATAGCATGGCATAGAGAAGATGATAGAGGACAGATGATGGTGTGATGGTGGGAGGACTTAGGACTCTCTTGCTGTTCCAGAGACAGAGGTCACCGTTGTTAGCGTCGTTCTTGGCTCCGGTTAATGGACGTAACTATGGTACAAACCCATTAAGGTCTTTCAGTGCAACTCTCTCTCTATGTGGTTAGATCTGTTTCTAAAATAAGGGGTTTGATATGTTGAAAGATCCAAATATTTGGGCTGATCTGTTTCTTATGGGTAAATATCTGATGTGCAATTTTTTAATAATAAAAGAAGAACAAAGTTTCTCTCCAAACTAGTTTGGAGAGAAACCCTTCAAACTTATCATATATATCTTTTTCATATATAAATTTTGAAAATTTAACCATTGAATTTCATATTTCTTATGTTCTTAACGTGCATATCAAATTTCGTTCAAATCGGATTTTATTTACTATGTGATCAAAGAACTTATTTTTTATACACAATTTGAGATTACAAAAACTTGAAATTTTAACATTTATTTGATGACATAGCAATTGATCTTTGATCTTCTTGAAATTTTGCAAGCATGAAGGATATGATAAGAACATGCAATCCAACGGTTAAATTTTCAAATTTCACACTCAATATAAAAATATATAATAAGTTTGAAGGGTTTCTCTCCAAACTAGTTTGGAGAGAAACTTTATTCATAAATTGCTACATCATTTAAAAAATGCTATATCATTGTTACATTAGACACATGGATAAAGAAACTAACAAAAGTTAACGGAAGGACTAATAATAGGTAAACTTAAGGTACCAATAATGTAGTTTCGCCTAAATTTAAAATTGAGGAAAAAAATGTAGAAGCAAAAATAAAAGAATGTAAATTTACAATATTTTTGGTTAATGGGTGCTCTTAAGGTATTTGTTAATAACCCATTTTAGTAAATTATTTATATTAATTTGTTTTTTGTTCATGTTGTTGCAAGAAAGTAATTAATCAGAGTTGTTTCATTCTTCCCAAATTCCATTAGTCATACAGTTGTTGCGTAATTAATTAATTCATGTAATTGTCTGTTTTGTAGCATCATCGGATATTTACGAGGTTCATGCTAGACATAACTTATAGGACTGTGTTATCTTTACAGTTGACACGCATATGTTTTCCTAGTTATCAATGGTAATTCAGATATGGCTTAGTGTTATTGGTTAATGACTTTTGCTTAAACGATATTTCTATGTTGTTTTGATTATGGGATGTACCATCCCTGATCCCTCCTTTGGTTTGTAATATATATATATGTTCCACACAGTATTTCTTTGTCAGTCAATATGTCGCTGCTTGAAAAATGAAAGCCTACCACTGCCACCGGATCTTCATAACTTAGATTTGCCAGTGGGCAAGTATTAGCAATTTGGGTAAATTTCACTAATATTCCTTGAAGTTTGGGTAATACCAACAAGATCCAAGACTTTTCAAAACTAATCAATTTGATCCCTAAAACCAACTTAATTCCATAAACACTATTAGGCCAGTTAGATATTTTTACAACTGTTTTAGGGATTAAGTTGGTTTTAGAGACCAAATTGGTTAGTTTTAGAAAGTTTTGTACATGGTTGACATTAGCCCAAACCTTAGGGTATGATAATGAAATTTACCCTAGCAATTTTACCGGACCTATTCTTGCACCATTTTCTATTCTTTTTTTCTTTTTTTTAGAGAGTTTCAACATATGGCGTCAACTCCTGATAATAGCTCTTTATTATCAGACCAAGACACTAATCAATTTTTGATGTAGGCAGGGATTGAATCCCAGATCTCTTATTCTACCATCAGAGGCTTTACTAGTTTTTTGCTTTTGTACTTAATAATTAATATAGCTAAGTTATATAAATATATATATATATATATATATATATATAGAGAGAGAGAGAGAGAGAGAGAGAGAGAGAGAGAGAGAGAGAGAAATGGGTTCAAGTTACACATTTTTTAAACCGTTGGATTTAAGTAGATCCAACGGTAAAAATAATTTAAAAAAAAAAAAAAAAAAAAACCCTCATTAAATAATGCAAAATTTTCTAATTGGACTTATTTATTATCCCTTATTTAACACATTCCATAATTATTTCTAAATCCAAAAAAGATTTTACGTTTAGCTCTTTCTCTCTTCAGTGCACGTCTCTCTCTCTCTTGCTCTTTACACGTTTCTCTCTCTATTTCCTCCACGCCCAGGTTGCCGGCAGCAACCAAACAAAAAAAAAAAAAAAGCTATAGCCACTAGACTTTGTTGAATAATACAAGTATTGCTTTTAGTGAAGTCTTAAAACAAAAAGCCATAGCTGCCGGACTTTGTTCATCAATAGCGAAGTCTTAAAACAATAATCAAATGTAGCTTGTTCACAAACCAGCGAAGCGGTATTCTAATATCTATCAAAATAATATTTGGATTTCAAGATTATGAACTTCTTTGCTTTCATTTAACAAAAAAACAAGAGCCACGCAAAACTTTCACCATCTTCCACCATCTCGTGAAACAAAAAACTGAGCTGGGGATGGGGATAAATCATGAGTCTTCCACAAAATTTGGAGACTAATTAGCAAATTTGACTTTCCACAAAATTTGGGGCAAGAAAGGGGTATACTTTCGTATAATCAAATTGAAGCACAAAAGGGTTCTTTATTTATATTATATCAAAAAGCCCGAACACTAAACCTAAGAAATGTGTTGGATAATGAGGATTCAAATTTGATTAGAACCTGACACAAGTTAAATCAAATACAATTCAAGAATTAGATTAGGTTAGAATAAATTGCAAAACTTATGGTGCTTAGTTTTTTCAAAAATGTGGAGATAAAGAACAACTATACATTGATAATTAGTTGTTGAATAATTATCAATGTATATAAAAGCAATAGTTGTGTTATTCAACAAAGTCCAGTAGCTGTGGCTTTTTCTTTTTCTTTTCTTTTTTTTTTTTTTTTTTGCTGCTGCTGACAACCTGGATATGGGTGTGGAAGAGTCGTAGAAGATTTAGAGAGAGAAACATGCAAAGAGAGAGAGAGAGAGAGAGACGTGCAGTGTAGAGAGAAAGAGTCAGACTTATAAACTTTTTTGGGTTTAGAAATAAGTATGGAATGTATTAAATAAGGGATAATAAATGAGATCAATTAGAATATTAGTATTAATGAGAGTCTTTTTTATACCGTTGAATCTACTTAAATCCAACAGCTTAAAAAAACAGTGTAACTCTTTAAAGTTTTTAGAGTTACACCTGATGTAACTTCACAAAAGTTACACATTTTTTGGACCATTGATTTGTATTAGATCTAAAGATTAAAAAAACACTCATAGTCATGTATTTATTGTTCTCTAGAAATTATTAACTAAGTCATTAATTCTTCTTATTAAAAATAGAAAAATAAAAAACAGCATTAACTCTCTGCTCTCCATCATCATCTTCATCCTCTCTCCCTCTCTCACATGGTCTTGTGTTCTATCTTCTATGTACATTCACCCTCAACAATGGAAAAACTCAAAGCCTTAAGTCAAGTTGTGCCAGATTTTGGAAGGCTACTCAGAATCACATCGTTGGGATGAAGCTTGAAATGGTCTTGAGCTAACAAAAGTCCTTCCAAAGGTCGTAAAGGGAACCAAAAACCTTCATACTCGTAGAGATTAACTATCCAATTACGTCTATTACTTCTTGGGAGGGTTGCAATGATCTCTTTGTATTTTGATATGGGTTTTTGAATCAGCCCTATTGTCTTTTTTCTCATTACTTTATGTACCATGGTTCATTTTGGAAGGATAGGACTCCATTGAGAGTAAGCAAAACCATCTTAAAATATATTGGGAAATGGGAATGCATACAACTAGATGGGAAGGAGAACTATTATATAAACAAGAAGTTGAGTTCATTGCGCATTTCTTGTCAATCTACTTTTTTGATGTTGTTAACCACTTGCCGATAATGTGCTACGCATTTCTAGGGAACAATAAATACATGACCATGAGTTTTTTTTCACCCTCAAATCTAATACAAATCAAAGGTCCAAAAAATGTGTAACTCTTATGAAGTTATATAAGGTTAAACTTAAACTCATCTCACACATTTTTCAAACCATTGGATTTAAGTAGATCCAACGGTTAAAAAAAGACAATAATTATTACAAATAATCTAGATTATAATCTAATTAGTTGCCCTCATTTATTACCTTCCAAACCTATCTCTAAACCCCAAAAAAAAATGTTTGACTTCTGACTCTCTCTCTCTCTCTCTCTCTCTCTCTCTCATTTACGTTTTTCTCTCTCTTTCTCCTCCACCACCTCCACAAGTTTCCGGCAGGAAAAAAAAAAAGGCGTACAAAGATGTTGTTGCTAGCGTACAGCCATATCCTCAACTCATCTCAGAGCTGCCTACCACATCCGCATGCCCACCTTCATCTCTGCTTTGACTCTCCTCTTTTTCTAGTTGACGAAGTGAACCTTCAACCATTTCATGGGTTTTGTGAATCTTTGTTTTCTTCCTCCTCCAAGATATTTCAAATTTTACTTTTTGTTACCCAAATACAAGTTTTTTTATTATCTCTATTTCTCTTCTCTATTCTCATTTTTTTTTTTTTCACCTGAATAGTGAATTTGATGGTAATACTTCACTGAATCTATGTAAAATTACAAATGGAAGATCAAACTGATAGACTTAGAGGCTGTTTGGATGCCCTGTTTCCGTAACTCAATTCTCTGTTTCCATAACTCAATTCTCAAAAATGGTGGGACCCATAGCAAAAAGTCTGTTTGGCTGCACCAATTCTCTGTTTCCATAACTCTATTTTCATCACTCAATTCTCTAATTTTTGAGTTATGAATTATGGAAACTGAAAACACATTTTGGCTGTTTTTAGTTTCCATAACTCATAACTCAATGGCATTTTTGTAATTAAACACACATGAGGGACCCACTAATCATAACTCAGCCACACCTTTTGACCAAAACAACTCTTCCTTTTTCTTTTTTTTCTTTTCCTTATTCTCCTGGGTTCGGTCTCCCCATGTTCTTCCTTCTTCTTTTTTCCCCCCTTTCTTCTCTTGGGTTCGGTCTTGTTCGGTCTCCCCTGTTCTTCCCTTTTTTTTTCCCTTTCTTCTCCTGGGTTCGGTCTCCCTGTTCTTCCTTTTTTTTTTCTTCTGGGTTCGATCTCCCACGTTCTTCCTTTTTTTCCCCCCTTTCTTCTCCTGGGTTCGGTCTCCCCTGTTCTTCCTTTTTTTTCTTTTTCCTTCTCCTGGGTTCGGTCTCCCCGGTGTTCTTCACTTTTTTTTTTCTTCTTCTTCTTTCACTGGGTTCGGTGATCTGGGTTTTTTTTTTCTTTTTTCCTTTCTTCTTTCACTGGGTTCGAGTGATCTAAACTTTTTTTTTTTTTCCTTTCTTCTTTCACTGGTTCGGGTTTGTGGGTACTGAAAAAAAAAATGCACCAGTGATAGATATGGGGCCCACGAACAGTATGAAAAATATTGAGTGATGGAAATTGAGTGATGGTGCCAAACAGCCTTGGTATTTTAGAGTGATGAGTGATGAGTGATGGAAATTGAGTGACGGAAATTGAGTGATTAAAAAAATAGTGCCAAACAGCCTCTTAGTCACTGAATCAGATTGATTTCTTGAAATTTTCAGATTTTTTTGGCCCCTGAAATTTTCTACCATATGATTTTTTTTCTCTTTTGATTCCTTTGATATCCATGTTGATCTATTTGATGATTATGGTTAGTCTTTGATGGAATGATGTATCTTGAACAATTTTTGTAAGGGCTATTTAGGAATTTATGTCCCATTGATTTTTCAACTTGTGTGCATTTCTTATGCACTCCATCTATTTAATAAAATGCAGCAATGATTACTAGCTTTGCACATTTGTTTTATTTGAATTTGGATTGTTGAGTTTTCAAACATTTTTTGTGAAAATACTTATTTGCTTGGCAATTTTCATGGATGGGTGTTGTGATGTCATTTGTGGTGGTATTGTTTAGCTGTGTGGAGATTCTAGGCAATGGGGTTTAGAAGGGGAAAAAGGAAATATACTATATCAAGCTTTGGCATGAATGAGGTTTATGTGAGAGAATATCTTTTTTTATATAAAAAAAAAAAAAAAAAAAAATTATTATTTACATGTGTTTGATAATTTTGCATAAATGGTGTTTGAAAAATGCAAGTTGAAACGATTTTAGGATGTTCGCATAGTATAAATTAAAATGTTAAACCTTTATTTTCTGCCATTAATTATTTTTCATGGAAGAATTGCTCGTTTTCATCTCCACAATTAAAAGATTTTTTTCTTTTAGATGCAACTAAAGTTTGCAAACTTACTTGGAATTTTCAGATTTTGGTTCATTCTTTGTAATTATAAATTTTTTTTTGGTAGTGTAGGCATGCAATGCTTCTATTCTGTTGGGTTTGCTGAAGAAGAAAGAAACAATGATGCTCTTGTATATGTTTTTTTTTTTTTTAGAAATAATTACAACATGCTACTAACCCCGCAACTCGAACATTTTCCCCTTTAGACCCCCAAGAACTTTGTGCATGGGGAGGTGCCAATTCAGCTACAAGGCCTTTTGCGATGCTCTTGTATATGTAATCTATCAGATTAGTTACATGTTTATCACGGCAAGCATGCAAGACCAAATTATGCAACATTTTTGGAGAGACATATTGATAGGGATCAAGTTAAACACATCCACTTTGATAAAGAGATGAAGATGAAGTTTAAGTCCCATGTATTTCAATATTAGTTTAGATCGGGTTTAATAAGCTTTAGCTATCTTACAGTGTTGGGTAGATTCTCATAGAATGCTTATCAATTGCTTGTAATGTTGATTTATATTCAGCCACGTGGAATAAATAATGTTTGATTAGTTTATTAACTTCTGTGAACCATTTAAAACACAAGATTTGAGCTCCTTTTGTATAGACCCTTGTTATCATTTTGGTGTTACATAGTTGTTCTATTGTTGCATGTTATGAACCATTTCTGAGAGTTATGGAAGTCAATTTAGTGTGATGTCTATCATGTAGGTGGAGTCGTTTTCTAATTCAATTAGGTCAATTTAACCAGACGTGTTTATTGAGTCTCTTGCTTTCAAGTCCTAGTGTGTCAGTTCTTAGCAATTTTCTTTCCTTCATTTTAATGGTTGTGATTCCTTGTTTTTCAAATTTAAATGCTGTAATTGCTGGTATAAAACCTTTTGTGTTGCAATCCTAATTTCTTTTGTGTTAAAACCAGCTCCTTTTAGTGTTAAAACTAGCTAGTAATTCAAGTAAGTTGCATGATTGCTTGTTAATTTTACAATTGTTGCAAACTTTCATATCAGATTTCTCATAAACCATGTACAAAGAAATCTCCCAACTTTTATTACTTCTTCAAAAAGTATAAAGAAAACCAATATCGCTTAACAAAACAATGCTAAGGAATTACTTGGCCAAGACCAATTATTTATTGGGGCAAATAGTTAACAGAGACAAAGGGAGCAACAATTGAGAGAAAAAAAACACAACATTCTTATAGAAAACAATTGCTTACTATAATTCAATTAGATTTCTCTAGAATAATTTACAATCAAAGATTTACATGTATAATCATTTACTTCTCAATGTCACAAATGATATTAGCCAAGTGAACAAATCAGCCATTGGAAACCAACAACCTTGGACAACTATGGAGCGCAAAAAGTAACTCTCATCATTAGGCATTCAAAAAACTCCATTCCCTTCTACCAATGTTATAAGATTGCACATCAACAAATTGCAAAAGTAGCTTAAACTTGGCCACTTCGTCCCTGTACACCAAAATAAGAAACCATATCAAGCTCTTTTTTTGTTAACAATTGAAAAGCACATTTTTGTTTGTTTTTTGCAACTTGAAGCACATTACTACAACTTGGACCCAAAGATTTACAATCACATATTTTGTACTTCCAAAGGCAAAAATAAATGCAAGAATTTTACAAAAACAAATACGAAGCAATTAGACAATATATATAAAAATTTTGAAACTAAATTATTCACTCACTACAAATATACTCAATATAGGTATTCACAAGATCCAATGAAAATACTACTGCTTAAAGTTTAGGTATATTTTGACTTTCTTCAAATAACAATATTACTTTGCTTTTACAAAATAATGTTTGAAAACTCAATGATCCAAATTCAAATAAAAGAAATGTGCAAAGCTAGTAATCATTGATGCATTTTATCAAACAGATGAGTGCATAAGGAATGAGCACAAGATGTAAAATCAACAAGACATAAATTCCTAAATACCCAATACAAAAATCATTCAAGATACATCATTCTATCAAAGACTAACCATAATCATCAAAGAGATCAACATGGATACATGGATATCAACGGAATCAAAAGAATTAAAAAAAAAAAAAATCATCAATAAGAAAATCATATGGAGGACCTGTTTGATAAAAAATAAAAAATAAATAAAAAAATTGTTTCCTATCAATTCAAATTAAAACTATTAATCTACACTTTCAATAATTCTGTTATGCAAAAAACACATGTTTTGAAAGACTTCACTGAGAAATAATTTTATAACCATAATCATCAAGTTATTTACACCCATATAACAACCTTATGTGTTTGATCCATGCATGAACCTTAAGACCATTATAAGAACCCACTTCCTGACCTAGGTAAAATATGTCTTGTGAGAAAAATGATAAACTTTCTCATTGTGGGAATGAACATTAAATTACTCTGCTCTTGTGTACAAGAAGTAGGAACTAAAACAGAGAACTATAACAATGGAGTAACGACTACTAACAGAATATCTAATTGACTGGCCTAATCCACTAATGAAAACATGACAAATGCCAAAGCCTAACTGATTAAATACAATGCATATACGACCTACAGATTGATACAGAAACTATAGCTAAACTACTTGTCATTTACTATGCTTGCAACATTGCTAGAACTAAACCGATGAATAACTTGCAACTTGGACTTGTAAATGTGCAGTAAATGTGTGATCTGATTTATTCCATTGCCATGTTTCATTCACTGCAAGTTTGCAATTTAATCCATTGCTAGCTTCTTTTTTAAAATTTAAAAGGGTTAATTTTTTTAATCTGTGATCTGATTTTCTTCTTTAAATGTTAAAAAATTTTATCATAAAAATCCACAAATAGTTGACTGAAGTAGTGCTTGCTCATAGAATAGAAGGGATACCTTTAATGCGCAATGCTCATAAAAATAGTGCTTACACTTGGTTACAACAACATCGACAAAAGGCTGCCTGCAAATGAAACAGAGCACTGACAAACCAAAAAAGAAACAGAAACAGAGCACTCACAAACCAGTGCAAAACCATTTTAACCAAATGTTCAGATTTCAAACACACAACCCTATGAATCTTACCACAATGAAGAGAGGAAAAAAGATCCAACCCTGCTTATCATCCAAATGTTCCTGTGAACAATAGTCGATTATGTAAGAATGGAATAAAAAATTTTAAATAATTAATTGAAGAAAAGGGAGCAAAATGACGGAAGGTAAAGCAAGGCAAGCTCTGTATTTTTGCCACTCAGAAACACATTTGTCTTTCTTCCATTGACCTTTCACGAAGGTCTCTAAATACCATTTGTACATTATATTTTTGTTGAAGAATAAATAATAATAAAAAAGCCCCTTTTTCCCTAATAAATTAAAAAAGAAGAAGGATGGATTCGGATTTGGAAGTTGGAACCTGTTGAAGCAATTGTGGTAGGCAGCTCTGAGATAGGCTAAGGATACGGCTGTACGCCAACAACAGCATCTTTGTACACCATTTTGTTTTTTTGTTTTTTTTTTTTTTTTTTTTTTTCCTACCAGCAACCTATGGAGGTGGTGGAAGGGAAAGAGAGAGAGAAACGTTGAGAGAGAGAGAGAGAGAGAGAGAGAGAGAGAAACGTAAATGAGAGAGATGCAAAAGTCAAACTTTTTTTTGGGTTTAAAAATAGGTTTGAAAGATAATAAATGAAGGTAATTAATTAGATTCTAATCAAAATATTTGTAATAATTATAGTATTTTTTTAACAATTGAATCTACTTAAATCCAATGGTTTAAAAAATGTGTAACTCTAAGCAATGTTACACCATTCAATAACTTGTTATTGAATTAATATTTTGAAAATCTAATCGTTGAATTATATGTTTTATATGTTCTTAACATGCATGCCAATTTTCATATCAATCGGATATTATTTACCATTTGATCTATAAATTCATCTTTTATGCATTATTCTAAACTACAAAAATTTGAATTTTAACAATTGATTGATGACATGACTATTAATCTTTGACCACCTCAAAATTTTGCAAGTATGAAGAATATATGAAGATAATGTAATCTAACGGTGGATTTGTCAATATTCGCATCCAATTAAAAAATATTGAGTGGTGTAACATTACTTAGAGTTATACCAGGTGTAATTTGAACTCAACCCACACACACACACATATATATATATATATAATTGGTTATACCTAGTTGGGCTTTTCTTGGGCAACGCTGGGTTTTCTTACGAATGAATTCATTAATGATGAAAAAGAAGTAATGGGTCCAACTTAATTGTGTGATAACATGTACAGAGTGGATTTGTAAATCGCCCATTGCCCCTTCTTTTGACGTGATTATCCTTTTCTTCATGAAAAACTTTAAATCCCTCACATTAGCAATTCTCGTAATTGCACTCGTTCAAATATAAACTAATTCAAAGTGGAATTTTTTTTTTTTTTTAAATTGCATCAGTTTTTCATCCCAAATATATTAAGATAAATGTCATAATCATAATTCATAAAGCTCAACAAATTTAGTGCACGTTGTTATGTCCTGTGAAAATTTGCATGCGTCTGAAGTAAAACGTTATAAAAAATTTAAAATTTTCTGTTTCAATTTTCAAACAAAGCTGAAAAGTCTTCAATGAAGATATATTTATAACAACAGCTCTCTTTTTTCTAGGCCTGGGACCTACAGTGTAACTATCCTTGTCGCTTAACAAAATAAGTCGCTGGAATTAACCTGTGAAATAACATCTTTCGCTATGAAAATTTTTTCAAGAAATTAATGGATCATTGTCTACCGCAACTAATTACACTACAGCATCTAAATGTGACTTCCAATACCTTTGAGGGCAACGTTCCAACAATCCTAATTTGACTTTCAATTCCAATCCAATTCAGTTGGTGCACCTGGGTCTTGAACTAGCTATCCCACCTTTAATGGTACACTTTTTCTTCTTTGTAAATCGTAATGTTCTTTAACTTCTCCTAGAAAATTCACAAAGGAAGCTCTCCTGGTCCTAGTTAGCAATTAAGCATGGCCATCATCAGTCTTGGGATTTCTAACTTCTTTAACTAGTCTATGGCAATACTGTCTGTCTTGTTGGGAATTCTACCTAAATTCCAACCAGTGAGAAACAAAAATAGAAAAAACACACGTCAAAGAAAAAATAATCACACGCACAAGACAGTATTTACGTGGTTCGGCAATTTGCCTACGTCCACGAAGTTGCAGGAATTTCACTATTATCAAGGAAAAATACAAAGTGCAGCTACAGTGTTTTTCTCTCTCTCTAAAAAACACAACAACAGTAGTCACAAACCCTAATTATAAAAGCGGCTTTTATATTCTGCTTACAGGGTTAGAATTGGTTACAAAACGGGCCAAAAATAAACTAGGCTCCATAAAGCCCAACAAATCTTCCACTTGGAGACTAGTTCAATCATCAACATCAGCCGCTATCCTCCAAAAGCAATCCCTCATCCCTGCAACTCATCCTCCTGTCCTCAAGCTAGAAGACCAATTGAAGCTGCACACAAATTTAACTTCTCAATAGTGACACCCTTAGTCAACATGTCTGCTAGGTTCTTAGATCCACATATCTTCTTAAGTGTTACCAACTTTTCTTCAACAAGGTACCGGATAAAGTGGTATTTTGTCTGTATATGTTTCGACTTTGAATGAAAAGCCGAATTTTTAGCAAGAAAAATTGCACTCTGACTGTCACTGTGTAGAATGCCCATCTCCTACTTCTTACCCAATTCATCTAAGAAACCATGTAACCAAATCATCTCCTTTCCAGCTTCAATTGCTACAACATACTCAGCTTCTGTAGTAGACAAAGTAACAATCTTTTATAGATTTGAAACCCATGATATAGCTGTATCACTCAGAGTAAATACAAACTCAGTAGTACTCTTTCTACTATTAACATCACCAGGAAAATCAGCATCTACATAACCTTGCAGCTTCAAACTTGCACCTGTGAAGCAAAGACATGTATCTTATGAACCTTTTAGATATCTCAAAATTCACTTGACTGCCTCCCAATGCTGCTTTCTAGGCCTACTCATGAATCTGCTCACAACTCCCACTGCATGTGCAATGTCTGACCTTGTACACACCATAGCATACATCAAGTTGCCAATAGCTGAGGCATAGGGCACCTTGCTCATATGGTCCCTTTCTTCTTCTATCTTCGGTGACTGTTCTTTACTCAGTTTGAAATGACTACCCAAGGGTGTGCTCACTGGTTTAGATTCATTCATGTTGAACCTGCTGAGAACTTTCTTCACATACTCTAACTGTGAAAGCTTCAATGTACCATTAGCCTTGTCTCTAATGATTCTCATACCAAGGATTTGCTTTGCAGCTCCTAAATCCTTCATTGCAAACTGTTTTGACAATTGCTTCTTCATATTATTAATCTCCTCAATGCTAGACCCTGCAATGAGCATATCATCCACATACAACAGTAAAATGATATAAGAATTGTCAAAGAATTTAACATAGCAACAATGATCAGCTTCACATCTCTTGAACCCAATTTTATGCATAAAATTGTCAAATTTCTTGTACCACTGTCTAGGAGTTTGTTTTAGGCCATACAAGCTCTTTCTCAGTTTGCAGACTAGATTCTCTTGTCCTTGAACAATAAACCCTTCTAGCTGAATCATGTAAAGGTCTTCCTCTAAATCACCATGAAAGAATGCTGTCTTCACATCTAACTGCTCAAGATGTAAGTTTTCTGCAGCCACCATTCCCAGCACCAGTCTAATTGTTTACATCTTCACAACTGGAGAAAATATCTCTGTGTAGTCAATGCCTTCCTTCTGCTGGAACCCTTTAACAACTAATTTGGCCTTGTAACGTTTGCTACCATCATGCTCATTCTTTATTCTGTATACCCACTTGTTGTGCAAAGCCTTCTTTCCTACTGGCAATTCAATCAATTCCCATGTCTGATTCCCCAACAAGGAATCCATCTCATCCTTCATGGCTAACTCCCACTTGCTTGAATTTTCATCTTGAAAGGCTTCATCAAAACACTCTGGCTCACCACCATCAGTCAATAGTAGATAATTTAAAGCAGGTAAATAACGCTGTGGAAGTCTAATGTTCCTAGAAGATCTGCGGACTTCAGCTACAGGTGTACTCTGATTTACCTGTGAATCTACATTCTCCTTATTTTCTTCACCCCTTTTCTGGACAGTACTTTCAGTCAATCCATCTAAGTTGACAAACTCAAATTTCTTTTGATCTATCTCTGCAATATCTGAGACTACAGTTGACCTGTCCTTGTACATAACCTGTTCATTAAATATCACATTTCTACTTCTGATGATTTTCCTGTTTTGTTCATCCCAAAACCTATAGCCAAATTTCTCATCACCATAGCCAATGAAAAAACATATTTTAGACTTAGCATCAAGTTTACTACGAGCATCAGAATTAATATGAACATAAGAAACACAACCAAAAACTTTTAAATGGAAAAACTTTACCTTTTTACCGCTCCAAACCTCCTCAGGAAGTTTGAACTCCATGGGAACTGATGGCCCTCGGTTTATCAAGTAAGCTGCAGTGCTAACAGCATCAGCTCAGAAAGTTTTTGGTAGTCCAGCATGCAACCTCATACTCCTAGCACGCTCATTAAGAGTTCTGTTCATGCGCTCAGCCACACCATTCTGCTGTGGTGTCCCAGGAATGGTCTTTTCCATCCTAATTCCCTGTGCAGCACAATACTCATTGAACCCTCCATCTATGTACTCTCCTCCATTATCTAACCTCAAACATTTTACTTTCAAACCTGTTTCTGTCTCAACCATGGCCTTCCACTTCTTAAAAGTTTCAAATACATCAGATTTATTTTTCAAAAAATAAACTCATACCTTTCTGCTTAAGTCATCAATGAAAGTGATGTAGTACCTTGAACCTCCAAGGGATGCAACCGAAGAAGGCCCCCACAAATCAGTGTGCACTAACTCTAATTTTTCAACCTTCGGTGTCCTACCAGTTTTCAAGAAGCTCACCTTTTTCTGCTTTCCTAAGATGCAGCTTTCACACATGTCAAAATCAATGGACTTCAATTCTGGTAATTTTCCTTTTGATAGCAACATCTTCATCCCTTTCTCACTCATGTGACCAAGTCTGCGGTACCATAAGCTTGTATCAGTACTTGCATCAGTACTTGCATCAGCAATTGCAATTGTGTCTCTTGGACTTGAGGTCATATATAGAGTACCAGTCTTCTTTCCACAAGCCAATACCCTAGCTCCCTTTGTAACCTTCCAAGTGCCACCAACAAATAATATTGCATGCCCTTCATCATCAAATTGTCCAACAGAAATCAGATTCCTCCTCAGGTCAGGAATATGTCGAACCTTCTCCAGTAACCAAACAGACCCATTGGGTAACAATATCCGGACATCTCCCATACCTACAACATCCAAGGCTGAACCATCAGCCAAATACACCTTACCAAAATCACCTACAACATAATTCTGTATGATTTCTCGATGTGGAGTGGTATGAAACGAAGCTCCTGAGTTCAAAACTCAATCATCAAGTGGACTGTCTACTGCAAGAAGTAATGCATCATGTACATCTTCTGTTACAGCATTAGCAGAATCATCTTCATTCTTCATTTTAGGATTTTTGCATTAGTTCCTAAAGTGACCTGTTTTTCCACAATTCCAGCATTGTACTTGTTGGCCTGATCTAGATTTACTTCTGTTTCGATTAGAATTTCTGGATTTTGATCTACGCCGATTTGAATTTCTGTTATTACCTCGGCCTCTTGTCTCAAGGTTTAGGGCAGAACCAGATCCTGAGGTTTCACCTACATCTCTTCTGTGAATCTCCTCAGCCAGAATTAAATCTTGAATATCATTGTACTTGAGCTTTTCCTTTCCTGTAGAATTACTTACTACCATCCTCATTGCCTCCCAACTGTTTGGCAAAGAAGCCAAAACGATCAGAGCACGAATCTCATCATCAAAATCAATTTCTATAGAAGACAATTGATTTGTGATAGTGTTAAATTCACTCAGATGTTGTGTTACTGATGCATTCTCTGTCATCTTCAGATTAAACAGTTTCTTCATTAGATGCACCTTGTTATTTGCTGATGGCTTTTCATACATACTAGACAAAGCCTTCATCAGATCTGCTGTGGTCTTCTCCTTTACAACATTGTGTGCAACAGACCTAGACAGAGTTAACCTGATAACTCCCAGTACCTGTCTGTCAAGAAGAGCCCATTCCTCAGCCTTCATAGCCTCAGGTTTTTCCCCTAAAAGCGGCAGATGCTGCTTCCTCCCGTAAAGGTAATCCTCGATTTGCATCCTCCAAAATCCAAAGTCTGTGCCATCGAACTTTTCTATTCCAGATGCCTTTCCTGCTTCCTCTGTCATTGCTCTCACTCAAACCTAACCCTAGGCTCTGATACCAGTTGTTGGGAATTCAACCTAAATTCCAACCTGTGAGAAACAAAAAATAGAGAAAACGCACGTCAAAGAAAAAATAATCACACGCATAAGACAGTATTTACGTGGTTCGGCAATTTGCCTACATCCACGGAGTTGCAGGAATTTCACTATTATCAGGGAAAAATACAAAGTACGGCTACAGTGTTTTTCTCTCTCTCTAAAGAACACAACAACAGTAGTCACAAACCCTAATTATAAAAGCGGCTTTTATATTCTGCTTACAGGGTTAGAATGGGCTACAAAACGGGCCAAAAATAAACTATACTCCACAAAGCCCAACATGTCCGGTACGTATGAGATCTCTGATTTATAATGCGTATATCTTCTATACTCTATTTCTCTTTCGGTCGAAATCGACTGCAGGTAAGTCTACAATCAGATATATAATGGCCTTACTCTTCCAAACCTTGAAATGTTTATCTGCAGTACTTAAAAGAGTTTCACAGGACCTATTCCCGTGTCCTTTTTCTTTTATTGATTTGTTTTCCCTCTTAGTAGAGCTAATCTCTAAATTATCAAAGTGCTTAACATTGTTTAGGACAAGGTTAGTCTGCATATTCTAGAAATTGTTTTACATTCTTAATTTGACTTAGTTTAAATTTGTATTTCCTGACCACTAAGAAGAGTGCATATATCTTATCTATCAAGAAATAAGACTTCAAGTCTGATACATAGAACTATAAAGGTTTGTTGACTTTGGTCCCAACTGTCCTCCGCATACCAAAAGATTTTGATTTTAGATTAATGCATGGTTCACCGTTATTTGTCAATGACATTTTCTTAAACCATATTTCTTTTTCTTTTTCTTTAAATGGGATATACGATCCGTACTTTGATTTCTATATGTATTCCATACACTATTTGTACCTTTATGTCATCGCTTAGAAACCTACACCAAAAGTTGGCTAATTAGCTTTGGCCATACTCTTCTTAACTTAGAAACCTACACCTGTTTCTCTGGGACCTATTCCTCTGTCATTTTCTTTTCTTGATTTTTTTGTTAAATTTAATTTCCCTCTAATATAGCCAATTAATCACTAAAATATTACCGTTTTAATAGAGCAATCCATAATAACTATCTTTTGGTTTAACTCCTCAATTCCTCACACCCTTTATACTTGGATAGACACATCAATCCTTTGGATCTAGGATTCTCAACCCCTAAAATAAAAATAAAAATAAAAATATTTAAAAAGTTCTTTTGGTTTAGGCTACTAAATTTAGTTGATCGACTATTTGGAATTACTCAAACTTGTAGTTCTTTAACCCAAAAATGCACGTAATTGTTGGTTTTATACTTGAGTTTCAAATAAAATATTGACAAGAGCTCAATAACTTAACTAACACCTCCTAGAATTTCTCAAAGAAACATCCTGGGTTCAAATAAATTTTTTATTGCCCATTGTAAGTATTGAATATAAAAATAAAAAAATCAAAATAAAAAATCAAATGAAATGTTTTTGAAAGAGGTGTAGATGCTTCTTGTGACAGACTCAAATTCTTTACCAGGGTCAGATGGATGCTATATCATTGGCATGGGCCCATGGGCCGTAGAAGAAAGTAGACTGTGTACACGGTTTACCGTTGTAGGTGGAACGGACCATTTTTGCAACCAGTCACATAGATCGGTTTGGTCATTACCCCAATCTCACATTCTCGCCGCACCTGTAGGCTGGTTCTGGTTGGCCCATTTTTGTCGGCTATAATGTCATTTGTGCAATCGGCACAGGATGCTTGGTCCGCTCAATTGGACTAGGCTAAAAATAGCTTTTATTTTTTATTTTTTAAAATTATGCATGGTTAGGCTTTTCTAATGTTGGGCTGGGTTTCCTAATAAATGAATTCAATAATGAGGGTGAGAAGTAATGGGCTCCAACTTAATTGTTTGACAAACAAAGAGTGGACCGGCTTAATGGGCTCTATTCTTTATGAAAAACTTTCTTACATGACATTGTACTAGTTCAAATATAAACTAAATAAACTACTACAAAATGGAATAAAACACAAAGGAAAACTGAAGGAAAGCTGAAGTTCTATTATTCCTTGCTTTCTTATAAAAGTGTGTATGCCTAAATATAGTAAAAATTGTTTTATAAGAAAACAAACTAAAAGATAACAATGAATTTCTAAGGACAATGTGTCTTCGCTTACAAAATGTTCAAGTTACAGCCTATAGACAAATGTCCTTCTAGTACAATAGATGCTAAAAGCCTAAAATGCAAAAGAGTAAGGCAAATGTTAACTAGTATTGTGCGGTGTTTGTTAAGTTTGGATTAATGTGAGTCTCATTTAATAAAAATAATTGAATAAATGAATGCTAAAAGCCTAAAATGCAAAAGAATAAGGCAAATGTTAACTAGTATTGTGCAGTGTTTGTTAAGGTTGGATTAATGTGAGTCTCATTTAATAAAAATAATTGGATAAATGAAAGAAAAAGATATAAAACTAGCTCCACAGTCTTTTCTTTTTTTTCTTTTTTTATCTCTATGAAGCTGGCCTCAGCCTATAAAGCTGTTGTTAACGAGCACCTTACAATGCTCATTAACACAACTTAAAGAACAATAATAATGACTATCTATTCTATTTTTAGTATTTACAATACTTCCATGTTCTCGCACTTATTGATTACAAAAGTCAATCCACCAAAAACAATGTATGATTGAAAGTGTTGACAAACTAGTGAGTAAACCATGTTAATCATTACCAATAATAAAAGGTTTTTGTTAACGGATATCTTTGTGCACTTGTTAAAGAGGCTTAAAAAGAGTCATACTTGCATTTGGAAGCAAAATGCCCTTTGAATGGAAAGTGGCTTTGACTTATTTATAAAAAGTCAATCAATTGCATTATAGAATTTGCATAAGACAATCATTAATCAGACTTTAAATAAAATTGACAGTTGTCTTGATATATATAGCAAATACTAAATACCGATTGGTCTCTGAACCGTGAACACCTAATCATATCAATAATTTGGCACCTAAAAATAAATTATTGCAGCAATACTTCAAACACAACTTATTTCATAACAAATTTCACAACAAAGTGAACATAATGACACTCATAGATTCACCATTTTTTTTCCTCTAGTTAGATTCTTACCACTTGGGTGAAATTCGTCATTAAAATTTTTGTGTCGCGTTGCATTATTGAAATGACTATCCTTGATATCTTGAAAACAATGAATGCTACAATTAGACAATTATGTTGGCACTCCGTACTGCAAAAACGACATTCAACTGTCATTTTGGAAAAATAAGAATGAACAAAAATTTGTAGCCGCACTGCAATGAACAAAAATTTGTAGCCGCACTGCACCACTTTCCCGATCGTTATTCTCAAGGTTTTGACGCACTCTCTCTCTCTCTCCCTATCACAAGTTGCTTCATGTGTTTGAACCTTAGTACATACCAGATGCCAACAGTGGAATCTGCTAAGATCCGTGCAAACATGAGACACATCAGTTACTGTACTTGGCTTATCCTTATATGGGTCACATTGATGTTTTGGGATGCAAAAATATCAACTGAGTCATTTTGAAGCAAATCTGCCTCAATAATTTATGAAAATTTATCTTGTGTAATAGGCATATAATGCAACCAACTCCTCACAAGAGTCACAACAACATGTGAGTCTCACAACATGTGTGGGACTGTTGTTATGCAGCCTAACTAAATCCACACTTTTTGTGATGCCCTCACGTAACTTTTAGTGGGGGGAGAATTGTGATTTGAATTGCAGCCGTAGGACACAACAAATGATGTTATTACCACTGAGCAATCACTTGTACCCCCATTTGATACCTTTGATTACAAGACCATCCAGTGCAAGATACATCACATGTGGAGTTTGTTGAACAGTCTGAAGCTAACACAGATTTGAAAACATCTCAACCATCTTAAATTCAAACCTGCTGTATCAAGGCACTGCCCCTTAGATGGGTATGGGTTACGAACAAAAAGATTATCTGCTAGTATTTCACTCATTTACTATTTACTACACTTGCCAAATGAAGTTTAAAAAAATCTTAACCATCAAATATATTGTCAATGTACAAGGGATCTGAAATTCAAAGCTACTGTATGAACGCACTGCCATTTGAATTGGTGTATACTATCAATCTGTAGGCTTTGAACAAAAAGACTATTTGTAAATATTTCACTCATTTACCATTCACTGTGCTTAGTAAATGCAAATCATATATTCTAAGTGTTCAATAAAATCGTAGAAACCTTTACATTGTTCTTGATATCTCAAAGAAGCAAGGTTGAATGCATCTTGACCTGGAACTAATAGTTCACTAGGCCATTGAACTACCACTGAATCAAAACTAAAATATGGGAAAGGGATTAGCCACTGAAAAGATGACATCGTGCCCTGACCAACAGCTCGTATACGTTACTGTTGTTGTCCCCACTGACACGCTTCAACACTTCAAGACTTTTGCGACTTCCTTGAATCAGTGTGAATTGCAGCCTCTATTTCATGAACAGACATGTTATCCTGCCAGAGAGCAAACATAAACATCAAGGTCCCTGGTAAATGAATCAGCTCCACTGTCTGGTAGATGCACATAAACTTCAAAAGTGATTAAACTAACAGCCCCCTTTAAGCTTCAAAAACATCCATCATAATTATACAAAAGGGGTTAATTATATGCCACTGGCCACATACGTTCTGTTGAGTTTTTTCTTGATGCAGTAACAGAACATGTCAAAATGGTGATTAGAAAAATGTCAAAAGGACAAAAGGTTTGTATTTCTTCATAGTTTTTTTTTTTTTTTTTTTTTTTTTTAAATTAATAGTTAATATAGTCCCTTCCACCAGATTCTGTTTGGAAAAATTGGTTTCGCTTCCAACTTTTTGCTTTTTGTCTCACCTTTAGCAAATACATTATTAAAAACTACGGGATGCCAAACTCAATACCATATTGAAATTTGATAACCAAACCAACTATGAAAGATATAACTTGAAAAGAAAATTATTAAATCATTGCTTATGCATAAGAAAAAATATATAGATGCATGAAGGAAACTCTTCAAGTCTTACCTGATAAAATGCATAGATATGATCTAACACTTGCAAACATGTAAAGCCATTATCGCTGAAAAACGTTCTTGAAGAAGGCCCCATCTCAGCAAATTGGTCAATGGGAACCAGTATGGTAAGAAAATGGTATTTAGATATCAACTCGGATTCCTCACTGCAAACAGGCCAAAGAAAAATTAAATGCAGTGAGATAACATGCTCCTCATGGATAGAGAACACTGCTATAACCAGAAACATAGTGTAACAAGCACACGTGTGGTTCACAAAATTTGGATAATGATGCCATATGAACAGGTCAGAGTTCACATATTCCATCTCATCAGATCATTACAACATAAAAATTTGTTGAACCACTTTATAATTTACAGCAAGATACACACATGTATAAACAAAGATGAAGTAACACAGTTGAGCGTAAAATCCATCCATCAAACTCATGCCTATCAGAAAAAGATGAAATCTACATATTAGCAGTGAGAGAGGGAGAACAAACACCTTTCTGTAAGTGGCTGGGTTAAGTTCGGAAATGAAGCTTCTGAATCCTTGCCATCCCCTTTTGCATCTAGGAATACAGTTGAGGGATGTTCACTTGTACCATCAACACTGAAAGAGTCTGTGTAAATAGAAACAGTCGAAGTTGGCTCGGATATTGACCAGCAGATTGAATCCAAAAGGCTGGTTGGGGTTATTGGCTGTATTGGGGTTTGACAGGTCTGTAATAACAACAGAATTCATAATTAGATGACTTCACATCAATACTTGTAAATCCATTGATAGAGTGTTCCATATTAAGACAGATCAACCCCCCCCCCCCCCCCTCTCCCCAACCACCAATTGCTTAAACAGACACACAGAAATAATACATTCAAGGTTCACTACAAAGATTTCCAGCATTTCTGCACTTGAGTGAAGTAAAGAAATCATGCAAAGGCCTTCCATTGGGATCTTACACTTACTAAAAAGACTTTGGATTTTTCTGGTAAAAAATGTCAAATGGTCAAACATATTCAACTATCATAAATCATCCTTCATGTTTCTTCTAAATACTCATAAGTCAATACATCAGATAGCTAAGATAATCTAATCAAGTTTTACCAATATTATTAAATTTCCTAGTATGCTCTTTCACCATTATGGAAGTGAACAAAGAGAAAAAAAATAAATGGCAGGATAGTGCTAGCCAGATAGCTTCTGTATCTCACAAATTGGGCCTGTCATCTGTCCACTTAAAATTTATTGCTGAGACAATACAAATTAAATGAATTTTCGAATAAAATAATGAAAGAATATCAACTTCACACTTTAAAGAATGCCAAAGGCTTTTTGCCATGGAATAGGAATACAATGTGAACAAGAGTTGAGAATTCAGAAGGTTTAAATTCGAGCTATAGTTGACTGACAATTTTGTTAGTTCAAATGTGTCAGTATCATGTTATCCATCATAGACTTCCTCTAACCACTCCGAATTCTCATTCATTCTAGCATATTCCTGAAATGATAAATTCTCGAGTAATCTGCATTTACAACTAGTTTTAATGTTTCAATCCATTATACTTTTAATCCCATGCTATAATGTGAAGATCCCCTGCCCCACCCATATTGATATTATAAGAAGAAAAAAAAAAAAAAACCAAGCGAGATTTCATATAGAGAGATCCCCATCTACTCTGTCTGTAACAATCTGATCCAACTAAAACTCTTCCCAACCCCAATTCTCCCATCTGGTCTAACTTATGAGAACTGGGAATCACAGTAGTAGTAGACAAAGATGAAAGCCATGACTTAGTTGAGGGATGTTGATAATGGAAAATTAGGGTGACAATATAAATTGTTCAGCTAAATTTTTTCAATTAGATTATCAAAGTTGGAAAAATGAAATAAAATCATCGTTCTTTACAAAGGCTAAATATTATGAAATCATAGCTAGCACATAAATTTTCCAAAAGGAAAGGAAAAAAAGACCTGAATACCAATAAACAGAACATGTTTACTACATATAAGAACATTATTCGTTGTAACAAAGCTCAAGCATTCAATTTAACAAACCTTCCTCATCGAAGTTTACAACAAGGTTGTGTGGGTTATGACTTTGCTTTAACTACAACAAAGGCTATCTTGGATACATCAGCGGTATCCTAAACCTGATCAGGACAGGAGTTATCTATGGAACTGTATAGAGGAATCCAAAAGGAAAAATACACAATAAGCTCAAAACATCTTTCAGGATAAGAAATCACTTACTTTTTGTTGAAGTACTCTGAAAATGTCATATATTTTGATGAGGCATTGTCAGTGTTTCCATCAAAAGGACTATCAACTGAGGTATTATTCACAACCTCAACAACAGAGTATATTTTTCCAGTGTGAATTGCCAAAACTATCATATCCTTGAGGTTGTTTATGTCAGCCATACTATAAGCAAAGTGGATAACATTAGTGCTGTATGAACCATTTCTATAAGGTGATAAATTTCCTGTCTCACTGTTACAATTTTCAGCACCCAAAAAAGGGCGTTTTATCATGATTTCTACCGTAGAAATTATCCATCCAATTTATTTGGCAAGGCTCAGGACTTGAAGTGTTCAATGTAGGTAGAAGCAAATACATGTTTGATGGGCTCCATAGTGATTTAGTTTCATTCTTAAGTAAAAATTCTCTGCATGTTCCAACTGATTTGGATCCAAAAAACAGTCTCCCAAACAAACCATTAAAGAAAAATTCTTGAAAGCACTTTGCTTTTGTCATCTTATAAGGAAAAAAGGATAGCATGGAATTAGAAGAAATATTCCCAAAAAAGAACAAGAATGATAAATGAATTAACAAGCTGCTGTGTGAACCTGTTCTTCATCCAAATGCACTTGCCCACAAAAAGATACAGAAGACTTAACCTTCTTTGAGACCAAGTAAAGCTCCAATTCAATATTTCCCATATCACATCAAGCTTTGACTCAAGCAAAAGAACAAATCCAGAATAAAGCTCTCCTGGAATATTACTTAAAAATTCAAATTTATAGGCCCGAAAAATGGCTCCATCGACTTTTTCTCCCCAAGTTCAAATAGTGCATGAATCCAAGTAATCCCATATAACTCCTTCTTTGTTGTTCCTTCGAACACCAGAATAATAGGTATAAGGAAAATAGAAGCAGAAAAATAAAATGCCTTGCCAAATGCCAGATATGATACAAAAACAAAGTGCACAACATAAAAACTCACACACCTAATGTATATTTTTCTGCAGTTGAATTCAAAAGTAACTCAAAAATAACGCATGAAGTCATCCAAAGCATCAAACCAATGTATATTTTTAGCAAGTTAAAAGCTTCAGGATCAAAAGTATTCTCTCATGAAAAGTATCAACATTGCTAAATCATTTGTTTTTGAGCATACAAAGGCAAAATAAGAAAACAAAGAATTTATCAACAAGTGATCTTTTATTAAAATAACATCACAAGTTGAAAATTGACTTGTAAACAAGTATTTTACCAAGGCTTGCTTTATTATTCCAATGTATCCTAGATTGGGTCAGATTCAAATAGAAATGCATGTCTTTCAATATATCAACTACCCTAATGAACCCTTAAATAGGGACTACAAAACCATTTGAAGAACACTACACCTAACAACCAAAAATCAATTGGTCAGTAGTTTACACATATACATTCCTGCATCTGAAGCTGATTCTCTGCTTTTTACAATGAGATTTTTCTCTGGAAGCTCTTTGATGGATGGGAGAAGATGATCATCCAAAGCACCCATTTGATGCAACTTCTTACATGCTTCCAAGAAAACAAGCTGTTTTGCTAAATTAGAATTCCTACTTGAGGGTCCAACTATGGATTGGAAAGCAGCATTAGGGGGTAATGTCATTTTACACTCATAAGACCCTTTGATAATTAACTGAAATTTTGTCTTCGGGAAAAAGTACCTAAGTAATACAGTAACGAATTATGACTGAATAAGAGAACTTGATTTAATGAATAAAATCATAAAATAAAAAGGGAAAGTGTCTTTTTGGGAACAACTTATTTAGCTTCTTGCCAAAAACTTTTTGCTAAAAACGTGCTAAAGTATACTTGTACCTTGAAAATTTTTGAAAAAGTGAGAAATGGCAGGGAAAAATGAGGTTTAAAAAAGTTGTACATAAAAGCTAAAAGCTGAGCTTCTAAGTTGATGCCAAATAGACACTAAGTATAACTAAACAATTTACAAGGAAGGCATGTCCATACTTATCACCAAGAAGTTTTCCACAATTTCAATGAATGAGGTTAACACTAGAATCTGCAGTAACCGAGGCCCCAGTTGCATCCACATGATATGCATTTACTTCCTCAAAAATACATGCCTTCAGAATGTGTGCATTGAATGTGTCTCTATTCATGGTTGTATCTGTCACTAAACACTCACTCCTGATTATGCCAAACAGTTGATCCATTTGTTTCGTGTTTCCCCTTTAGATATATGTATAATTAGAGCAACAATATATTTGAGATTACATACATACAATAGCTGCAGAAAGAAAGGATCTTACTTGGGGCCCAATTATTCTAGTTTGAAAGAACCATAACCCTCATATTCAAAAGCTTCATTTCCATCTGCAACCTCAATGAAGCTTTTAAGAAACAATGGACTTGTAGACATTGTGAGGACCTTGATCAATGCATAGAATCCAGAAATTAAAATTGCTTTTTTCTGGCCTCCTCTCTCAATTCCTCGTCTCTTTCAATGCCTTCTCTCTTCGTCTCTTTTATTTGCTCTACCACCGTGTCATCCTTTTGCTCAACGGATGACGGCCTCTCAACAGCGGTGACAAATGGCAGCACTCCATTAGAAAACAAGGCAAGCGCAAATAATTTGTGAAATTTTTATTGTACTTATTTGTGAAATTTTGTTAGGGTTTTGTTGTATTTTTCCTCTCTGATATGACATAAAAAAATTTGCAGCATGATGGTAGATCTGTGTCTTCCTCCAACCCCTAGTTCCAACCACAACATTTCTTCCCCTTTGTTTGTTTAGAATTTGCTCATCCCCATACTCAAACCCTAACCTTAACCCAGCCTCATGCAAAATATTTGCCCACCTTTTCCCCATCTCACCCTTGCACCCCACCATGGGTATTTTTTAGGCCAATTAGCCAACCCCAATGTTATCCTGGGTTTAAACCCTCCATACCATGATATGGCATACTGGGTAAATAATAATAAAATCCCAAACGTAGTTTATAGGTTTTTTAGTGAATATCACATCAACCCAAATAGATTTCTATTATGGGCTCAGGCAATGGATATGGAACTCGATCACACTAATGTCTTTATCAATCCATTAACAATGGATATTGACATTCGAGCTGATGTTGTGCGACCGGGTTTTCTACCTTTCGACCACCCTCATCCTAACCTTCAGTATAGGTCCATGCATCCAATGTCTGTAGGTTTTTATGGCCTGTTTTCAACTGAATTTCTGACCAGACATACAGCCAAAAACAGGTCATAAAAACCTACGGGCAATGGATACATGGACCTATAATGAAGGTTAGGACAAGGGTGGTCAAAAGGTGGAAAACCTTATAGCACAACATCAGCTCGAATGTCAATATCCATTGTTAATGGATTGATAAAGACATTAGTATGATCAAATTCCATATTCATTGCCTAAGTACATAATAGAAACCTATTTGGGTTGATGTAATATTCACTAAAAAAAACTTATAAACTAGGTCTGGGATTTCATCATTATTTACCCAGTATGCGTAGCATGGTAGGGAGAATTTAAGCCAGGATAACAGTAGGGTTGGCTAATCAGCCTAAAAATGGCCTTTGGTAGGTGAATGATGAGATGGGGAAAAGGTGGGCAAATATTTTGCTGGAGGCCGGGTTAGGGTTAGGGTTAGGGTTTGAGTATGAGGAAAGACAAATTCTAAACAAACAAAGGAGAAGTGCTGTGGTCAAAACTAGAGGTTGGAGGAAGACACAGATCTACCATCATGCTACAAAAAGTTTTTATGTCATATCAGATAGAAATAAAAGAGAGGAAAAAGACAACAAAACCCTAACAAAATTTCACAAATAAGTATAGTAAAAATTTCACAAATTATTCGAGCTTGCCTTGTTTTCTAATGGAGTGCTGCCACTTGTCACCGCCATTGAGAGGCCATCATCCGTTGAACAAGAGGTAAAGGATCACACAATGGCAGAGCAAATAAAAAAGACAAAGAGAGGAGGCACTGAGAGAGACAAGGGACTGAGCAAGACAAGGGACTAAGGAAACTGAGGAGGACCAAGAAAGATGAGGGATTGAGGAAGCTGAGGAGTGACTGAGCAAGGGACTGAGGAAGACGCTGGACTAAGGAAGACTCTTAGGGTGTTTGGATTGGAAGTATCTCAAAACTCTCATAACCCAAAACACATAACTCAAAAACATCACTCATTTCTCAAAACTCTATCTCACTCAAAACCCAAAACTGAAAATTTTTGTTTAGCTCCAATATCTCAAAACCATGCCCCACATCTCAATACTCAATTTTTTCACTTTTTGGTGGAGCCCATAGCCTCCACAAGTCAGAAGGTTGGTTTTCTCTCACGCGTGTCCTCTTCTCTCTCTTTTCACCCAAAACACTGTTTTGTCTTCCTATCTCCACACACACACATACACCGAAAGTAAGAGAAAGGTTTGTGGTTTTTTCTTTTCCTTCTCTATACTTCTGCCTCCATATCTTGAAGACCCATCGCCTGCAAATAGCATTACTGAAATATCAACATTTTCACAAATGTCACCAAAACTATTTTATAAACTCATCAAATACATAAATAAAGATGCCTTAATTGCTTCAATAGTGATATCTTCACATACACATTGGATATATATATATATATATCATATACATAAATAACCTATGCATTATCAACAATGCTTTCACATAAATAAACTAATCAAATACATAAATATCAACATTCTGACATAACCTATGCATTATCAACAATGCTTTGACATAACCTGTGCATTGTAAACAATCTAATTTGTTTACTTTACATATCCAAGAAACAATATATATATATATATATATATACCAAAAAAAAAAAAAAAAATTGAATATTAACATAAAGATGATATAACATATTCCATTGTCAAATTATAGGAATAATATATAAGTTACAAAATACATTGTCAACAAGGCTTTGACAATGAAGATATATACTGACCCCCTAAATAACATCAACATAATGCATCATATCATCCAAAAATGCATCATGTACATTGTAGTTAGCGAATAGGTGACCTAGCCTAACACAAACTTGTTCAAGTTCATAACTATAATATTACAACCCATATATTTCAATATACTGCCAGGTGGATTAATGGCACCAACAACCCAACAAAAATACTCCACAATACACAAAAAGCCATCACATATTTCCAGAATTATGTACAGAAAGTGAGATCCATAACAAATCCAGAGGATGCAACCTCAAGTAGACAGAACCTTAAGTTTTATAGAATTACAAAACAAAGTTACAAAATAAAAGTGATGACTCAATCTGATCCAAAAGAAAGAATAAACCCAGTTGTATACTTTGTTATTAGAAAGAAAGCAGCCACTCTTGTCAAGAAGAAATGATCATAGATATTGAATTTATAATAAATCACACACAGAGTCCCTTCAAGTGATTATAAAGGAGTGCTTCAAAATATGAAATTTCTGATAAACCATCAATATAAAGAAAAGAAATATTTATTAAAGACTCAGGACACATAATGGCAAACAAAGTCACAAAAAGATGGGATTTTTAGCATAAACCAGTGCTGACCCATACAATAACCCATAACATATACCCAAATCAAAGTTTCTCGATCCACACTTCATCACAGACAAAGTCGATTATTTTACAAAACCCATCAGACACAAATTTTTTTACAAAACCCATCAGACACAAATTTCATTATTTTACAAAACCCATCAATGTTTAGAGAAATTGAAAAATACATTGAAACACAAACAAAATCAAAATAGAGCACCTGAAAAAAAAAAAAAAACTTTGAAATACAAACATTGAAATTTAGAGGAACACAAAACAGAGCAAGGTGGGTTTACGGAGGGAGAGAGAGAAAACGTGGTCACCTGGGCAGAGGTCGGAACTGATGAACTTACTGATGTCAGCGCAGGTGAGAGATGAGGGTGTCGGTAGTGCTAGGTCTTTGCTTGGATGGGTTCTTCTCTCAACCGTGCCCCACGCGTGAGATTATGAGATGAACAACACCACTAGAGTTTGATATAAAGGCTGGGTCTCAGAAAAAGTCAAGGAAGTGATTTTATGCTGGTTCAGAGAGGTGGGTGAGATGAGTGAAAGGGGAGGTTGGGTTATGAGTAATGTCATCTGAAGGAAGAGAGCAAAAAATGAGGATAAAGGTAGGGTAAAACTCTGGCTCAAGCCAGAGAGAAGCCAAAAAAAAGAGAGAGTTCCAACGTTCTGAAATTTGATGCGACTATACACAGCACCGGGTCCCACATAGTTGAAGGTAATAACCAAAATGCCATCAAACTCTGTTTTTGAAAACAGAAAACACGAGAAACCTGTTCTCAGTTTTCATATTTGAGTTTTGAGTTATCAGTGGGCCCACGAAATTTGAGTTTTGAATTATATAACTCAAAACATCCCCGCGGGGCAGTATATTGCTTCTTATGTTTAACTATTTAAAAATGAAATTAAAAAATATATTATTTAAATAATTTTATTATAATATTTATTTTTATTTATAATATATTATTATTTATAAATAGTAGAAATTTCCTATAATATTTATAATACTATTTGGATAATAATTTTTTTTATAATAACAATATTTATTTATTACTATTAAAATTGAATGATTAATTTTAAATGTATATATTCTAATTTCACTATATAGTTATTATTAACTATATATAGTATTTCTATTAGAATCATATCTAATTTTATACAATTCAAATTTGATATTATTCTAATTACTATTAATATTTTTAATAATTTATATGATATTATGGTGCCTATATAAACCGAAATTTTGGTATTGTCCAATTCTGACCGGTAATAGGTACTGAGGTTTTGCAATATTTAATGATTAGAACTCGAATTTAGCAAACTTGAGTTCCATCTGGGTAAATCTTTTTAACAGCTCCACATGATTTTTTTTTTTTTTAATTTCACGTGAGAGTTATACTTATTGGACCTTGAGTTTAGTAAGGTCAATTTTAGGTTCAAACTCGAGTTTGCCAAACTCAAGTTCTAAAAAAGTCTAACTAACTCAATAACTTCAAGCGCATGCTATTCATCAAAACTTTTTTTTTTTCTAAAAATGTACTATTTATCAAATTTTGCCCGCACTCTGCAACGCTATTGGACAATCTTAAAGTCTTTAACGGAACTTAACTAGTGTTATTAAACCCTGCCCAACCCAACCAATCAGACCGGTAACCCGGTGCTGACATATAGATCAGTCCAAGTCATCAATTAGATCGAATGTGCACAAGACTCAGTCAAAACCGGTAAAACATGATGGGTTTTAAGCAAACCATGTGATTCAGCTGGATTTTAATAACTTAGCTGGGTTTTAATGACCTAGCTAGGTTTGTAAATTATGCAAAATTACATTAATAGGTCCATCCCATTGACTTTTTAATTATTTAATGTGATAATATGGTAATTTAAATAAGATAAAACCTAAAGAAATATTTAAAAAAAAAAATTTCACCATTCTCTCACTTCTTTGCCAATTCACACTACTCTACCAATCATTTTTCACCATAGCATCAATTTTCAGTTTTTAGTTCCCCAAACTTGCAATTGTGCATCAATTTTCTACTATGAACATATCACTTTCTAGTTTCACATAACTAGTTAGCATATCTGTATGAATATATCAATATATGTTATATAGTTTATTGCTTAAACTTTATTTCTTCTTCTTTTGTTTATGTTTTTTGTGTTTTATTTGTTTAATGCTTTAAGTTTAAGTCTTTGACATTTTTTTTCTCTTCTTTTAATTATGTAGTTTGAGATTTGTCTTTTTTTTTTTTTTTTTAATATGCTGGATTTAAAGACATGTAATAAAATTTTATTTAGCAAAAACTTTGTTGCAATCTTATGGTATTCGTTTGTTTTGCTTGTGAATTTTATAGAATTTTTAATGCTATTACTTGTGAAACCTTGATTTTGAATCATAACATCGAGTTTAATTTAGGCATATACATTTTTTATGTTAACTTACATATTCATGTTATGATTTCTCAAACTTATATATATATATATATATATATATAATATTTTTAAAATCTTTTTATTTGACCCTATGGTTTAATCGTTAACCCACTGGTTGAACCAGTGACCCAAAGACTCGGCTCATAAATTGGGTCAACCTCCGGTCCAGGTTTAATAACTATGAACTTAACTATGTGTTTCAACAGAACTATTGAATGTTGGACATTCACACCATTGCACAGAATAAGTGATCTCGTCATAAAATGTAGTAAGTTACAAATTTTTTTTTTTTTTTGGAAAAGCGAGTTTGTAATTTTGTTGGTGCATGTTACATGTTTTTTATTGTGTAATTTATTATTATTATTATTATTAACAATGGTTAGAAAGTCTACGAGTACTTGAACATTTATCCACCTTCATTTGAACTGGAGCTCTAAGACTTGGGGATGATACTGGGGGGGTATCATCCTACATAATAAGCAAGTAGTTGATTCATTATGGATGATGTAACTTGAGCCATATGTGAATTGTGAAGAAAATTAGTAGAATTTGGATTAACAATTCATATAATAATTTAAGTTGAAAAGATTGTTGTGCGAGCTTTGAAGGTGGATGAATTTTTTCATGCAAAGGTTATGACTTAGGATATGCAGTTGCCATGTTCTAGACCTTTTTTATTCAACTAATAAAATTACTTCTAGTCCAATAAACTAATTGGTATAGACAATTGATGATAAAATTTATAAATATATATATATATATATAAACAATTATTATGTAGTGGACATTATATATTCAAGTAATTTTTTATATATTTCCTAAAAAAAGTCATCTTTTATATATATATATATATATATATATATATATTAAAAAATGTTTACTTAAACAGGAAAATCTATGTACGTGAAATGTCTTCTTCAATAACTCATGATTCAAACATTTTACAAGTTAAAATAAATAATAAATATGTTCTAGGTGTACAAATGTATGCTAAAATAATAAATTAGATGGAAAAACATAGGATTAGATCCTGAACGGTTTTTAGACCTCTTAACACAACCGGATTAACCTAGTTAATTAACCAAATTATTACTTAGTCCAAATTATGCAAATCTAGGTCATCACAATCAAACAATCATATCATGCATAGCAACAGAAAAATAAATAACACAAAGATATGATGACGCAGGAAAACCAAACCAATAAAAAACCTAGGAACCTAGCTATCCTCAAGGTAAACTTGAATCCACTATAGAAAGAATTGAAGTTTTACAATAAGACTTAGACCACTAACATCTTATTGCTACTCACCAGTAGAAACTGACTTACACGACCACGTGTAAGTTCCGAGACCACGGACTCCTTCTTTCTTGGATTCTCTAGCAAGTACAAGCACACCCGCTTATATATCTTTAAGCTCTTGTGGCAGCAACTGAATGATCATCAAGTTCTTGAACGAATCTCCTTCTTGATAATCCTAAGCTTGTGTGAATGAAAACTCCATACAGATCTCACAAGAGATTCACACAAACAACAATATGAGTAATATCTAAAACGTGGCTAGGGTTTACCTTATATACCTAAGGCAAAAACATAAAACCCTAAACGTTTTAGTAGTTAGGGCTAAGTTGGAATTATGCTGCAAAAATGCATTTTTCCCGAGATTCGATTAATCGAGCCTAAGCTTCGATTAATTAAGCCAGGCCGAGATGCACAATAACTACTACAATAGCTCGATTCCAACTTTACATAAAAGAACTAATTTTGAGCAAGTTTAAACAAGACTAAACAACCTGTTTTGATCATGATTTGCCAACAATACATATTAAAGTTCTAAATACATAAAATCCTAAGTCTTTAGAACCTAATAAACTCCCCCTTTGGCAATCCGTGACAAAACACAAACTAAAAGCTCAAAGTTTACAAAATAAAGCCCTTTACATAACAAATCCAATCCTAACTATTATTCATCAGTTGCAAGTGTAGACAGCATCTCAATTTAATCAACCTGTATTTCCTAAAATACTCAACAAACGCATAAACGCATGTGAGGAAAATACAAGTAAAAAAAATAAATTCTTGATTTCACAAAAACACAAAATAAAGACATATATCAAATAAATAACTCAAGAATATAAGTCAATAAGCAGTGAAACAATAATAAAAAATAAATGTATCTCCCCCTAACATGAATAGCCCAACAAAAATACATCTAGAGCCAAAAGAATGTAAATACAAGATGCAGCTCCTAGATACAATCTAATCACCACAAGACTCAAAAACAAACAAAACTCCCCCTATCATCAGAAACCTACAGACTACACAAAAAATGCAATCAAAATGCTACTCCCCCTTTTTGTGACGGAATGCCAAAGGGTAATCAGAATCCATCATTAAAAGGAGGTGGCGTAGGAGATTGTCTAAAATGCGCCAACTCTGCTCGCATAGCATGAACCTCATCGAGCAAGTTCACCAAAACCTGTCCTTGAGCTGCCTGAATGGTCAAGACATAATCCAACGTACATCGAATGTCGAAATCATCTGAAGTAGCTGGTGGAGGAATATCAGTAGCAGCAGCAGCAGCATCAAACGCCTCAGCCTGTGCATCACTTGTAAAAGAGAAAGGAGGGGGTACAACACCAAAAGACTGAACACGAGAAGGTCTCAAATGTGCAACCCTCTGACGAAGGAAAGTGGCACCTATGGGACCAGTAATATGTACGGGCTCAGACGCGGGGAAATCATCTAAACCTAAAAACAACAAAATCCTATGAATGAAAATAGGATAGACAAGAGCGTGACCAACAACGCTACTCCTATAAATCTCGTTCAAAGAACGAAGAAATAGATGAGGAAAAGAAATAGAAGCACCAGAAATAAGGGCATATAAAAACACACATCTCTCAATAATGATGGTGTGGAGATGAGAGATAGGTCACAAAGAATGACATGCTATCCTAAGAAAAAAATAGGTAGTCTCAGAAAGCTTAGCGAACGTGATTCGAGGATCAAAACCCCACTAGATAAAAGACCAAGTGATGTATGACATGACATCATCTAAGGGTGGAGACTCCTCATAAGGATAGACAAGCTGCCTAATGACCGAAACCCCAAGAGCCTCAGCCACTACCCTAGGGGTAATGGTGAACTCAACACCTCGTATCCAACTTCGAACAAGGGTGTTGGAATCATAGACGTGGCAAGAGAGGTTCGAATAGAACTCTCTAATCAAGGCGGTCGGGGGTGGATGATCTATCTCTAACAAAGACAACCAGCCTCGACTCTCAAAGTTTGCCCTAATGGTAGGATCTAACTTATCTAGAAGAACAGAACACTTAGCCCAAATTTTCCTTTTACTGTTCAACTTATCATAGGCCTCTCTGCTTTTGGCATCCTTAAACAGCTCACTCCTAAAGGGAGACTCAGAAGTGGAGGGAGTCCTATGGACTCTAGTCTTCCTAGGCATGGTGCTAAGGAAATGACAAAGACACAAAGCAGAACCAAAAAGAACAAAAAGGAAAAACCAAGAGCAGACTGCAAGTTAGCACAAAACAAATATAGAACAAAAATCTATATGATGCATGAACAGTTTAAATGTTATGATGCATGCTCTAATGCAGTGAAATGAAGTTCAATTTAAGTTCAAATTCACAAAATTGGCTTGAGGATAGAGTTTAAAAAAAAACCCCAAAAATTTGAAAACCACTTGTTTGTTTTTAAAAAAATTTGATCAATTGATCATCACACAAGATAGAAAACATATCAAAATGATCAATTACATCAATCCAACCAGCCAATTTCATCAATTTTAACCTAATTGAACAAAAACCCCAAATCGGATTAGAACAAGCCCTAGAAATTTCAATTTCTCACAAATCACAAAATTGATCAAATTAACCAACATAGATCATGTATATAATGTCATAGCACAAAAACTCATTGATCAATTTCAGAAAGTAAAGCTTGAATAATCAAAAATCTCAGTTTTCCATAGGTTCTAAAATTCACCCATAAAACCATGAATTAATGCATGAAACTTGAAATAAAGTATCAGTTTGGATTCAGCGTAAAACGCTGACTCCTGCGACATGTTTTCTCCTTCTTTTTTTTTTTTTTTCTTTCACGTGTTTAGGGACAAAAGTTACTGTTCATGAGACAAAAAACATTGTTCACGAGATAAAAAATACTGTTCACGCACTGTTCTGGTATTGTTCATACACTGTTCATGGGACCTACAGCCACTTTATTCAGAAAAAAAAAATTAAAAATGGGTCCCTCGGTACTATTCACACATTTAAAAACTATTTTATTACAGTGTTTTCATCAACAATCAGTTTTCAGTAACAATAAGTTGTATCCAAATAGACCCAAAATGCAAAAGGAAAGGTATAATGGACTTACCGATCTTGGGAGAGGATAACTTTGCAAAAAATATGAAGGAAAACGACAAAAAATTGAAGTGGAGCCTTGTCCAAATCAGAGAGAGAGAGAGAGAGAGAGAGAGAGAGAAAAGTTTAAAAACTTTTGAAAATGTGAAGTTGAACAAGTCAAACCCAGATTTTTTAAAAACCTTATTCACGATTTTTGATTGATCGAAAATCAGTTTCGATTGATCGGATCAGACAGAAGCTCACTTTAATTTTCAATCACAATTTCGATTGATCGAAAAACAAGTTCGATCGATCGAAATTGTAAAAAAAATGAGTTTTTGAAAAACAATAGTATATGATGCAGACTCTCCTCAAAGCATTGAATATTATGTATAAAATGTATGAGTATGAGATGAAATGATTTTCACAAACCCAAGATTTAAACCTAGTTTTCCAAAATTAAGATTTTCAAACAAATTCCCTTTGAATTCTCAAGCAACAACTCTATTTTGCATAAAACTCAAAATATTTTCAAAATTGATTGGTCAAACAAAAAACACATACAATAACATGCATAAAGTTTAGCAAAGAATAACTTATGTAGTGTGTGCAACTAGCAAAAGGTTAAAATACATGTAAGGTGATATGTAAATAGAAATCAAGCACAAAGTCTACAAAATTCATCACATAGAATTTAAAAGAGACTATTACCTAAAGAGTTATATCATATAACTCCTACATCTTCTAGATCATAAGCTTGCAACATGTAAGTTTCTTGATTTTGCCTCATATTGTACACACCAATTTTAGTTGTTCAGAAACTTAATAAAAATAGCCGGGATAATGTACACACCAATTTTATTTCTTTCATTTAGCTTTAAGTCCAATAATGTACACACCAATTTTAAGCATTTAAACTGAGGCTACATCTTATGTTCTTTTTGTGTATGTGCTACACTTTCTCGAGTATAAAATCTTACGATATGCACTAAGGTGTTCATGATTGGCTAGTAAACAGTTGTGAGATGGTTATTTACGCCTTTCTCAAAAAGTTCAAGTCCGACAGTCAAAGAAATGTGACTTCAAGATCAAGACAAAGTGATCAAAAACCATAAACATCTTTCTCACACAATATGCACTACAAAGTTTTAACTAGTAAAGTGCAATAAATAAGCTCATCCAAGCTAAATAAGGTACAAAGACATGTTATGTGAAAATAAATTAACCAACCTTGTTTTCAAAAACCAAGAGAGTAAATACAAAACATAATTTGCTTCCTTTTCTCTTTTTTTTTTTTTTTTAATTATTAAAAAGAGGAAACAAAAACAGTCCTAGAATGAAATGTATGAATGTTATGCAATGCAAATTCTAGAAACAAAAAAAAAAAAAAAAAAAAAAAAAAAAAAAAAAAAAACATAAACCAAAGAACAATGGTTACAAAAAGTAGAGTAATGAAGCACAAGGACCAAGGAAGTCAAAAGAGACTAGGGATACTGAATCATACCAATAACTTGACGAAGTGTCTCAAACTTACTTCCACCAAGAGGTTTGGTGAAGATGTCAGCATTCTAACGTTCAGTAAGAATATACTCAAGAACCACAATCTTCCTTTCAACCAAATCCCTAATGAAGTGATACCTAAGTTCTATGTGTTTGATCTTAGAATGCTGAACAAGATTCTTAGAGATATCTATAGCACTAGAATTATCACAATAAACAACCATAGCATTTTGTGGAATCCCATAATCACTCAAAAGCTTTTTCATCCAAAGAAGCTGAGAACAACAACACTAGCAGCAATATATTTTGCCTTAACAGTAGACAAAGAGACAGAATTTTGCTTTTTAGTCATCTAGGCCACAAGATTGGCGGAAACACTCACTAGTGGTATTTTTTCTGTCATCAGCTTTACCAACCCAATCAGAATCAGAAAATCCAGCAAGAGATAAATTTGACTTTTTACTATAAAATAATCCATAATCACAAGTTCCACTTACATATTTTATGATTCTTTTAACATCATTTAAATGTAAAACTTTAGGATTAGATTGAAATCTAGAACAAAAACCAACACTAAAGGAGATGTCAGGCCGGCTAGCAGTCAAATACAAAAGGCATCTAATCATGCTTCTATACAATGTAATATCAACAAACTCACCTGATGGATCAATTGTTAATTTTACATTTGCAGCCATTGGTATTCTAGCATGGGCAGCCTTATCTAGTCCAAATCTCTTGACTAGATTTCTTGCGTATTTTGCTTGATTGATGTAGATCTCTGAATTCGTTTACTTCACCTGCATTTCCAAGAAATAAGTTAGTTCACCAACCATGCTTATTTCAAACATCGTCTTTATTTCATCTGCAAAAGAATGAGCAAGATAATCATTAGTAGCACCAAAAATAATATCATCAACATAAATTTGAGCTACAAATAACCATTCTTATCTTTTCTTATGAAGAGAGTAGTATCTGCAGATCCTCTTTTGATTCCATGCTCAGTGAGATATGTAGTCAATCTATCATACCAAGCCCTAGGAGCTTGTTTCAAACAATATAGGGCTCTCTTCAACTTATAGACATCATCTGGTCTGTGAGGATCAACAAAGCCCTTAGGTTGTTCAACATATACCTCTTTTTGCAACATCCCATTTAAGAAAGCACTTTTAACATCCATTTGATACAACTTGAAATTTAGATGATTTGCTATGGCCAAAAGTATCCTGATGGATTCTAGTCTTACCATTGATGCAAAGGTCTCATCAAAATTAATTCCTTCCACTTGAGTGTACCCTTTGAGTAACAAGTCTTGATTTGTTTCTGATAATAGTACCATGTTCATCTGACTTGCTCTTAAAGATCCATTTAGTTCTAATCACATTTACTCCCTTTAGTCTAGGAACTAATTCCCACACATCATTCTGAACAAATTGATGAACTTCTTTATGCATGGAATTTACCCAATCAGTATCTTGAAGTACTTCATCCACTTTCTTCAGTTTAAATTGGGACATATAGCATAAGTGAGTAATCACATTCAAGGTTTTTGATCTCAATCTCATGTTATCATTCAGACTACCTAATATATTTGTGGCAGGATGATTCAATTTAACTCTACAGGATGGACCTTTTACCAGAAATGCAGAGGTACCTCTCTGTTCTAAAGGAGGACTAAGCTCACTTTGTGCTTGTTGAGTTTCATAAATGGAGTGGATGGTCCTGAACTTGATGGTACTGAAACTGTATCATTTAACAACAACAACACTTCCTCACTATGTTTCCCCACATAATCAGCTGGAAGTGATTCATCAACTTTCAAAGACTTATCTTGAACTGGAATAGTGTTTTTTGAATGTGCTTCTGAACATACTTCATCATTGATCACAACATTTGAAGATTCCATGACTGTTTTGATTTTCAGATTGTACACTCTATAAGCTCTACTAGTAGAGGAGTGTCCTAGAAAGTATCCTTTATCACTATTTGCATCAAACTTTTCTAAGTTTTCTCTGTCATGCAGAATATAACAGTCACTGCCAAATACCCTGAAATATTTGACAATAGGCTTCTTCCTTTTCCAGAGTTCATAGGGAGTTTTCTTGGAATCAGGTCTAAAATACACCCAGTTGAGTGTATGGCAAGCAGTGTTAACTGCTTCTCTCTAGAAGGATTTTGGCAACTTAACTCTAAAGGATGGACCTTTTACCAGAGATGTGGAGGTACTTTTCTATTCTGAAGGAGGACTAAGCTCACTTTGTGCTTGTTAAGTTTCATGAATTGGAGTGGATGGTTTTGAACTTGATGGTACTAAAACTGTATCATTTAACAACAACAGCTCTTCCTCACTATGTTTCCCCACATAATCAGCAGGAAGTGATTCATCAAACTTTTCTAGGTTTTCTCTGTCACGCAGAATATAACAGTCACTGCCAAATACCCTGAAATATTTGACAACAAGCTTCTTCCATTTCCAGAGTTCATTGGGAGTTTTCTTGGAATCAGGTTTGAAATACACCTGGTTGAGTGTATGGCAAGCAGCGTTAACTGCTTCTTCCCAAAATGATTTTGGCAACTTTTGTTGTGTAGCATGACACGTGCCATCTCCTAAATGACCCTATTCTTTCTTTCCACTATCCCATTCTGTTGAGGTGTCTTGGGTGAAGAAAACTCTTGATGTGTGCCTTGATCATTGCAAAAAGTAGCCAATTTGGTATTCTCAAATTCTCTTCCATAATCACTTCTGATTCTGGCTATCACAGCATCTTTCTCAACCTGCAATTTTTTGCACAGATGTATCATCTTCTCAGGAGCCTCAATTTTATCTTTCAAAAGCACAACCCAAGTATATCTAGTAAAGTCATCCACAACAACTAAAATATACTTTTTTCCACCTAAACTTTGAACTCTAGCAGGATCCATAAGATCAATGAGTAATAGCTCTAGAGGTCTTGAAGTTTGAACACTAGCTATAGACGAATGCTTGGATTTCACTTGTTTACCTATCTGACATGGTCCACAGATGCACTTATCTATCTTCTCAAACTTAGGTAAATCAATAACTGCACAACACTTGGAAATCTTCTGTAATTGCTTATGACTTGCATGCCCCAACCGTTGATGCCACAAATCAACTTGATCAATTTTTGCACTAAAATACTTGTTATTTATACTTGGTGTTATACCATAATAGTTGTCAGCTGTCCTTACACCAACACATATATAGTCACCTCCTTAATCAAGCATCTCACATTCATACTTAGTGAAAAGAACATTTAAACCATTGTCACAAATATAACTAATGCTGAGTAGGTTGGCCTTCAATCCATCAATATACCAAACATCTTCAAAAACTAGCAACCTTGGAATGTTTACAGTTCTAATGCCTCTGATCACAAATTTGCTTCCATCTTCAAAAGTAACTGTCCCAATCTTTCCTTCAAAGAGTATCTTGAATAAACCTTTGTTTCCTATCATATGCTTGGCACAACCACTATCCAAATACCAAAGATAAAAATCACGTGCCTTTAAGGCGGTTAAGGCAATATAACATAAATAATTACTATTACATGTGATTAATCCAAGATACTCAAGGAAAGATTTTGCAAAAACAATAATAGACATGAAGAACAAGGAGACAAGTTGACATATAAGCAAAAAGACTTTCCAAGAATCCATGACAACAGGAGTTAAGGATCAGCTCAGAGATCAAAAGATATATAAACAGAGAGCTACCCGCTCTGATACCACTTGAACGGTTTTTAGACCCCTTAACACAACCGGATTAACCTAGTTAATTAACCAAGTTATTACTTAGTCCAAATTATGCAAATCTAGATCATCACAATCAAACAATCATATCATGCATAGCAGTGGAAAAATGAATAACACAAAAATATGATGACCCAAGAAAATCAAACCGGTAAAAAACCTGGGGAGGATTTAACCTAACTATCCTCAAGGTAAACTTAAATCCACTATAGAAAGAATTGAAGTTTTACAATAAGACTTAAACCACTAACATCTTATTACTATCCACTAGTAGAAACTTACTAACACGACCACGTGCAAGCTCCGAGACCACAGACTCCTTCTTTCTTAGATTCTCCAGCAAGTACAAGCACTCCCGCTTGTTCATCTTTAAGCTCTTATGGCAGCAACTGAATGATCATCAAGTTCTTGAACAAATCTCCTTCTTGATAATCCTAAGCTTGTGTGAAAGAAAACTCCTCACAAATTTCACAAGAGATTCACACAAACAGCAATATGAGCAACATCTAAAACATGGAAAAATGTATTATGCCCGAGATTCGATTGACTGAGCCTAAGCTTTGATTAATCGAGCTAGGCCGAGATGCACAATAACTATTGTATCAGCTCGATTCCAACTTTACATAAAAGAACCAACTTTGAGCAAGTCTAAATAAGACTAAACAACTTGTTTTGATCATACTTTGCCAACAATACATATTAAAGTTCTAAATACATGAAATACTAAGTCTTTAGAACCTAACAGATCCTATTTCATAAATAGGAGTTGTAAGAGCATCTCCAACTGTGTAGGCAAAAGCATAAAATTCTCTATAATAGAGAATGGGACCATAAAAACAATCTCCAATGGATTCTCTATATTGGAAATTTTTTTGTCTCATGAACAGTAGTTTATCAAGTCTGATGGGCTACTGTTCATTCTTCAAATGTTTTTTTCTATTATAATAACCTGGTATTGAATAATAAAAAAAATGTTGGAAGATATGTAGTTGTTAAAAAAAGAATAACTAATGAATGAAGAAATAATATTTAAATGAGATAGAGAATGAGATAGAAAATCTATTAAAAAGTGTATTTGAAAAATTGGGTAGTTAAAAGTACAAGTCACTGTTCATTCTTCGAACAGTACAAAAATTTAATGAATTTGCTAGAGATGCTCTAATACTTCTAGCTCCAATGTAAAAACGTGTTGACTATGATAGAAGAAACTTTGGCAAACGTGGTCCAAAGTTTAACAGGTAGTTGATGCCAAAGTGCTAGGGAACACTTGGTTTTCGCCGTCAATTTTAAATGCTATCAAATGTCCAACCACTTAAGAAAACAATTGGGCATTGTGATGGAAACCTTATTATGAGAATTTCATTTTAGAATCAAGAAATACTGAAACTGTGTTGATCTAAGAGACATATTCAAACTACAAGAAGTTTGGTTGCAAGAATTTCCATACACATATCCAAATAATATGCCTTTTATTCCTATGGATTCCTAGAATTTAATTAGGGGAGTTTATTGACAGTGGTAGTGTTGCCTTAGAGTCACTAAAAAGTCGCCACAGCGAAACCCCCAAAAGTGCAACAATGGCAAAAGTTTGGAAATTTTTATCTAGAGTCATAAGCTTGGAAATCTTGGGCATGAGTCCTATGGCTCTCGTATTGTAAAGATATAAATAAGAATTGATTTGTGTTTTTAGCTTGACCATAATACAGTGAAGGCTCTCCATCTATATATATATATATATATATGAGATGAGTTCAAGTTATACCTGGTATAACTTCACAAGAGTTACACATTTTTTTGACCATTGATTACTATTATTATATATATAAAACCGAATCCTCTGAAGCTTCCACAATTTTTCACATCACCACTATTTTTTTTTTCTTTTTATTGTAGGTTTTATATCTTATATATTTATTATTTCTCTTCAACTTGTAATTATCTTATCAAGTGTTACAATAGTTTAGTTTAAATAAAACTCTATTAGATATATGTTTCAAGAGCTTGAAAATTCTACTTTAACTAAAATTCTACAATTTTTCACACCCATAATTACATGGCTTCTGTAAGAATAATTTAGATCACATAAACAAATTAAGCTCCCGCAATTTTCCATATCACCACTATTTTCTTTTTCTTTTCATTATAGGTTTTATATCTTATATATTTATTATTTCTCTTCAACGTGTAATTATTTTATCAAGTGTTAAAATAATTTAGTTTAAATAAAACTCTATTATATATATATATATATATTTCAAGAGCTTGAAAATTCTACTTCAACCAAAATTCTACAATTTTTCACACCAATAATTACAGCAGGAATAATTTAGACGACACAAACAAATTGACATAAAAAATAATTAAAAAAACAAAAGTAAAGGATAAAAGCTGTAAACGTAAGTGATAAAGTGATAATTAGATCAAGTCGTTGGACTCATCTCAATCCCTTAATAGATTAAATAGACTAATATCTATATATATATATATATATATATATATATATCTGATGAGTATATTGATAAACTGATAAGTGACAACATTGATAACAATAAAGCTGCAAAAAGCTGCCAAAACCTAAGGTGTACATGTAGGCATAGGCTATATAGCCTATTATACTCTTCTTTTTTTCTTTTTCTTTTTTTTTTTCTTTTTTTTGAGAAAGAAGACATCAGACTTTATTGAACTAGAGGGGCCAAATCAGCCTGTACAAGATGATAGATAGAACGAGGAACTTCTTCCATCCAAATTACACACTTTACTAAATTAACAGCCAACTTAGCTAAACCATGTGCCACTTTGTTGCCCTCTCTCTTTAAATAAGAGTAGGACACTTCTGAGAAATTTCCAGCTAAGGAACAAGCATCCCTGATCAACAATCCATAAGCAGCCAGCCCTACATCTTTTTGACTTCAGAGCTTATGTCACTACCAATGAGTCACCTTCCACAATAATATTATCAATACCAATGTCAGTAGCAAACTCAAGAGCATGGGAAACAGCCAGAGCCTCAATCTCCACTGCTTTGAAAGCTTGGTTCAGCAGTTGGGCCAAAGATGCGATCACTAGACCTTCTCCATTACGAATGACCACACCAATACCTGACTTGTTTGTGCCTGAACTGAGTGCTCCATTATAGTTAATCTTAAAGACATTTTGGGCAGGGGGAGACCAAGAGGTCCGCTGTTGTCGATGTTGAGGAAGAGCAGCTGGTTTAATTGCTCTGAACTCATTAAGCCTGTTCAATGTAAACTGAGCTAGCCGGGTTGTGGGACAACAAGGCTAATGGTTCCTCACATGATTCTGTTGAGTCCAAATGGACCAAACAAACATTACAAACAATTTTGGAGCTTTGTCATTGTGCAAAAACCAGGCCATAAGCTCACCAAAGCATTGGAAAGAAGTATAAGTCCGAAACCCCCACAACACCATAGCACCCCAAACCCTATCAAGCTCAGAGCAGCTCCACACCGCGTGAAGAATATCTTCACTACCACCTGAACATCTGTCACAGGAATGGTCATTAATAATCTGCTGACAGACTAAATTCTATTTAGTAGGGAGGGAATTCTTGCAAGCTCGCCAAATAAGGTGTTTTACTTTATTTGGGACATTAAGAGACTAGACTGCCTTCCACAAGCCTTTTTCATAATTTGGAGGTTCTTCAAGCCGATTGAAGTCCACATATTCTCTTAGAAATCGATACCATAGTTTGCAAGAGTACTGCCCATTTGGGGACAGAGGCTAGAAAAGAGAATCATCAACCTCAAACCGGGACAGAGGGATCTTTTTAATAAGTTCAGCCTCATGAGGAATAAATATACCATCAATCATCTCTTCATTCCAGCTTCTAGTATCAGTATTAATCAGGTAATCCACAATCGCCTCCTCCATAGACTCCAACACAGGGGAATAAACTCGAGTTGGATGTTTAATTGGCAGCCAATGGTGCTACCAAATCTTAATGGATCTGCCATTGCCAACCCTCCAGCACGCACCCTTAAGGATGACATCCCGTCCTCTAAGAATGCTTCGCTAAGCTTAAGAACCCGAAGCCGAGTCCTGAGCATCTAAAATGGAGCAATGGGGAAAGAATTTGGCTTTGAAAACCTTATAGAAAAGTGATTCCCTATTATTCAACAGTCTCCAAGCTTGCTTCACCAAAAGTGCATCATTAAAATGAATTAGATCTCCAAAGCCCAAGCCACCTATTAGCTTTGATTTGGTAAGAACATCCCACCTTATCCAATGGACTTTTCTTCTATCACCACGCTGCCCCCACCAAAACTTCTTGACCATAGCTTCGATCTCATGACAAAGGCCCAAAGGGAGTTTAAAACACCCTATAGCAAAGGTCGGAATGGCTTGTATTATTGCCTTAATTAAAACTTCCCTCCCAACTTGTGATAAAAGCTTACCTCCCCAACCTTACAACTTTCTCCAAACTCGCTCCTTGATATAATTGAAACTAGCCTTCTTACCTCTTCCCACTAAAGATGGCAGCCCAAGGTATTTTTCATAGAACCTAATTTCTTGAACTCCTAAAAGTCCTTTGATAGTATCTTTAGTTGCTTGAGTGGTAGATTTGCTGAAGAAAAGCGCTGTTTTTTCCTTATTGATCTTTTGGCCTGAAGTTTGTTCATACTCCCCAAGGAGCTTTAGAATATTGCTGCATTCCTCAAAATTTGCTCCACAAAATAAAAGACTATCATCTGCAAAAAACAGGTGTGTTAGTTTTGGGCCTCTTTTGCATAGAGAAAAGCCCCTAAGCTTACCCAATCTAGCAACATCTTCAATCAAACCATGCAACCCCTCCGTACATAAGAGGAAAAGGAAGGGAGAGAGGGGATCACCTTGCCTAATCTCTTTAGATGTTGTAATAAGGCCTTGGGGGTCTCCATTAATCAAAATCAAGTAAGTGACCGATCTCACACAAGCCATAATCAGAGTAATCCATTTTGCACAAAAACCCATTTTCACCATGGGAGTTTCCAAGTAAGTCCATTCGACCCTATCGTAGGCCTTACTCATGTCTAACTTGAGGGCCATAAAACTTGTTTTACCAGAACTTTGATTTTTCATGCAATGTAATGTTTCAAAAGCCACTAGGATGTTGTTTGTAATAAGTTGGTCTTTTGCAAATGCTGATTGGCACTCGGTAATAAGGTTAGGTAGAAACTTCTTCAGTCTATTTGCTAGGACTTTAGAGAAGATTTTGTACAAAACATTACATAAACTTATAGGACGAAATTCAGTTACCAGCTCAGGACTATCAACCTTAGGAACAAGAGTAATGAAAGTGTGGTTAATGGGAGAGGGCAAAATACCTAAATTCAACTACATGAGGACAGAACTAGTCACATCCTTATCCACCAAAGGCCAAAAATGTTGATAAAACAACGGAGGCATCCTGTCTGGGCCCGGGGCCTTTAATGGTGCCATTTGCTTAACAGCATCCAAGATTTCTCATTCATGAAAAACACCAACCAGGTCAGCATTCATTTCATTTGTTACTATCTAGGGAATTTTGTCTAGAGCATTACACTGGCTAGCCGGACAAGAGGAAGAGAAGAGCTCAGAGAAATAATTGATAAAGGCCTGACTAATATCCTCTGACTGGTTTAGCCACCTCCCAGTGGGGTCTCGAATACCTAGGATTGAATTTTTCTGAAGTCTTTTAGTGGCTTTATTGTGAAAAAATTTGGAGTTGCTATCTCCTTTACTCAACCACAAAACTCTAGATCTTTGACTCCACAATCTAGACTCTCTATCGATTAGAACATTAACTTTGGCTTTTAATAGACGAACCTGTGAGTTGTTCCCCATTCTCATCGCTTCCACTTCTACAGCAGCCAACAATTTCTTCTTACCTGCCAATGTCTTTCTCACATTTCCAAAACAGTTATTATTCCACCAAGTTAAGTCTTGTTCACATTTAGCTACCTTCTTTAGAATTGCACTACTAGGATCCAGACTTTCAATACTTATCCAGGCAGCTTCAACAGTTTCCCCACACCTATCATCTGAGAGCCACATTTCTTCAAATCTAAATACTTTTCTTTTCCTCAGAATCTCCAAGCCAGATAAGTTAATAAATAAAGGTAAATGATCTATAGAGTAACAGTGAAGGTGGTAGATTTTTGTACTTGGGAACCGTAAAAACCAATTGTTTGTTGCCAGACCCCTATCCAAGTGTTCCCAAATAGACTGACCAAACTCAAAATGTTTACTCCACATGTACTTTAGACCCACAAATCCCAAATCCATAAGCCCACACTCATCAATTACGTCTTTGAAGAGTTGCATCTGATTAAAACTTCTTAAAGCTCCACCCTTTTTTTTTTCTTCTTGTCTAATAATTTCATTGTAGTCACTAGCACACAACCACGGAATGTTCTGGTTACTATTCAGACTTTTGAGCTTTGCCTAAGCTTCATTCCTTTTTGCTGCATCGAGTTCACCATAAAAGCCTGTGAACCTCCATTCGTCTCTCTCATTTTTATTAATAACAACATCAATGTAGTATCTGTGGGAGCCTACAACCTTCAAGTTTACTGAATTTTTCCAAAACAAAACTAGGCCACCCCCTCTAGTAGTTCTTGGAACCACCCACTTCTAATCAAAATTAATGTAACTAAGTGTACGGTCTAGCCTTGCTTCATCTGCCCACGTCTCAACTATAAACACGACATAGGGATCTTTTGCTTGTAAAATACTTAAAAGCTCTTTCTCTGTACGTAGGTTCCTAAGCCCACGACAGTTCCAAACTAGGAGATTCATTGCATCTGGCGGAGCTGGTGACTAGCTTCAGCCAATATCTTAGTTTGGGGACCATCTCCTTTGGAAACCTGATGCCTTTTGCCCGGTAACTTCAAGAGAACTCTATTGTCATCCTGGTTTCTTTTCCCCAATCCAGGAATAATACCCTCCTCAGGAAGGGATGGGCTTGTACTGTCCTCACAAGCCATGTCCACTTCCCCTAGAAAGGTGCATGGGAAGGAAAGGCCTTGATGTTATTGATGTCACATAACACCTGGGGATCAAGATTTTCCTTTTGAGTTATCGTAGTAGGTTCAGAGGGAGGCACCGAGTTTTGAGTGCTCATAAGGCCTTGGGGACAGCTATAGAAAGTAGAGGAAATCGCCTTAGGAAAAGACGTAGCTAGTTTGGAAAGGAAAAGAGAATCATTTGAAACCATCTCAGAGGAAATTGTGGGATGCTGCTCCGGGGGTAAGTTAATTCCAACACACACCTTCCTTAAAGACTCATCTTTTCCTAGTATAGTGGCTGACTCAAAATGAGAAAGAGAGTTGGAGATAGTGGTATTACCTCCCAATTCCATTACCAAAACAGGTTGGGGTGCCGCCAAGTCTCCCACTAGCCTGCCATCCTCCTCTGCACCTAAAGCTGTCTTCTTCCCATTCTCCTTCCCTGGGGTCTCCTGTTCAAACCACCTAGGTACATAAAATACATTCTTACTCCCTCTTTGATAAGGGGCAGCTCTTAGGAACGAACCAAACTGTTGTTTTTCAATAGACAGTGATCCCTTACTCTGAAACCACAGTTTGCATTGTTTATCATTGTGGTCTAGGCGACCACACCAGTAACACATGTTAGGGAGCCTCTCATACTGAAAGCAAACCCATAATTTTTCTTCATTCTCAAGTGTAATTACCCTCCCCCTATATAGAAGGAGAGATATGTCAATATTTACTTGAACCCGAAAAAAATTTCCACCATCATCCTCTGTGGACTTTGGGGACCTACGAACCTCCCCCACTGTGTGACACAGACTTTCCCCCACACTTCTCAACATAAAGCTGAGAGGGATATCGTGCACTTGAACCCAAAACCAGGCTTTATCAAAGATCAGATCTTTTACCTGTGAGCCTTCCTCGTATCTTTTCAAGACCACAAAGTGTTTGTCAAAAGTCCAAGGTTGATTTTGAAGGATCCTTTCCACATCATGGGCATTATCAAACTTAAATAGGACTATATGGTTGCCCAGATTGCGAATCTTGAATCCTTTTTGTGACCTCCATAACTGCTTGAAGGTGCGAACTACTGCCTCCATTACAAGAAACCGGGATGTGAGAAACTTTGCCAGCACAACAAATGCTCTAGACTTTTGGATCCGTGGCAGAGTAAAGCCAGTATTTTCCTTCTGCGAGAGTGAAAACTTACTCCAATCTTTTGTTAAATCTTCCATTAGGAAAAGCCCTTGAGAAGAAGACCGATGAGAAGGAGGAACAGAGATTAGAAAAGGAAAAGGTAATAGTGTTTCCTAGACCCCACGAAGAAAGTACCCCACTAGTCTCGAGATACCCCTTTGGCGGCTTGAGAGGATAGAGAAATCAGACTGAATAAACAAAAGTAAGTCAAGAAAAAAACAAGTCTCCTTCGCAAAAGGGACAAAAACTACTACTGCCTAAAGAAAAGGGAAAGAACCCTAATCTCTTAACAGCAGAGAGACTTTAGCCTATTATACTCAATTGTGAAGGTTATACACAAAAAGCTATCCTCCATTTTATTATACTAGGATAATTTCAATTGAGCCTTTAAGGCTTTGCCTCATATTTAAAATGTTTGAGCTCAACTATTTTATATTATTTTTCAACCTTTTAAAATTTTTCTTTTTCTTTTTTCCATATAGGACTTTCACTCCATTTGGTTGAGGTGAAAAAAAGGGATGAAAAACTTTGGGTGGAAAACTCAATTTTCCATTATTTGGTTAACATAAAAAAATAAGGAAGAAAATGATAGGGTTTAGGTGTACTCTTTCTGAACTCACCAAATTGTTTTCTTTCCAAATTAGGGAGAAAACTTGGGGGTGAAACCGTGAAAATGGGTAATAAAGTCAAATTGACTTAATTGTCATTTCATACCACTTTTTTTTCCCTACCCACCAACTATCATTTTTGTCCTATTCCAATCCCTTTAAATAAATTCACACAACCCACATTTTCCTTCTCAACCAAACAAATGAAATTTATATTATTTTCTATTCTTTCATTTTTCTATAAAATGCTTGGGGACAATATACCGATGCAAGTTTTTCCTTTTTAATTCCATTTTGCATGACTTTATTTAGTTTATATTTGAACTAGTGCAATTTGATTATGAGAATTCCTAGGGATATTGGGCTTTTGCCGTTATTTTGCAAAAATAACAGCAATATGTCCATATTTTGAAACTATTTAGGTCTGTGTCTCTGTTTTTGAAACTCGATTTTAACAAAAACTGAGTTCGGTATAAAACTTGATATCTTCAAAATTGAGTTATATGTAAATTTTTAATTGAAACTCGATTTTAGCAAAGTTAAGTTTCACTTATATATATATATATATATATATATTTTTTTTTTTTTAAAATTAAGTAGTAAAATATGCATAGAACTCAACATGGCTAATGTCAAGTTCTACTTGTAACTCGATTTTTTTAAAATCAAGTACTAAAACAGGGATGTAGACCTAAATAATTTCAAAGCATGAACATTATGCTAGAATTTTTACAAAATAAAAGCAAAAACCTAATATCCTCGAGAATTTCTAGTGTAAGGGATTTAAAGTTTTTAACGAAGAATATGAGCCCATTATGTCAGCCCAGTCCTTGTTTATTACACAATTAAGAAGCAGCCCATTACTTCTAGTCCTCTGATCTTCGTTATTGAATTCTTTTTTTTTTTTTTTTTTTTTTGTGAAATTCGTTATTGAATTCATGCGTAGGAAAACCCAGCCCTATACGAGAAAAACCCAACCGTCCACAAATAAAAAAATAAAAAAATAAAAAAAATCAAATCACATCAAATTATAGCTGACCAAGATATCTGGGCCGACCTCCCAAAGGCAATAAAAGCCCACCAGTGGAGCGGTTGGGGTATCGACCAAACCAACCTATTGCAGTTCGTTGCAAAAAAGGTGGGTTTCACTCTACCCTCTATGCTCTTCTTTCTGCCACGGCCCATGCTAATGATATAGCATCCATTTGACTTTCGGCAAATAATTGAACTTATTGAAAGAAGTTTACACCTCTTTCAATGACATTAAATCGGTAATATTTTAGTGATTAATTATAATTATTAGAGGGAAACCAAATTTAAACAAAAAGAAAAAGAAAAAGAAAAAGAAAATGACAGAAGAATAGATGCAATAAAACTATTCATACCTGCCCACAAACATTTCTAAGTTAAGAAGATTAAGGCCCAGGCCAAGAGTATAGAACACAAATTACAAATCAAAGGAGGGATCATACAGTCAATGATAAAAGAATATAGTAATATGGTTTAAGAAATGCCATTGACAAATAACAAGGAGCCATTGATCTGTTGGGATAAATCCCTGTTTATGTGTGAATTAAATTAAATATAACCCAAGCAACAAAGAAAATAGAAATCTACGGAAGCGATAAAAATTCAACCAACAAGAACATTAGGAAATTACATGAAAAACCCTCAAGTATAGAGGGAAAAACCTTAGGACAATCCGATCAATCCACTATAATAAAATAGAAATTACAACACTCAAGTTATATCCAAAACTTGAGTTCACAAAAAATTGGTAAAATACAATAATATCTCTAGGAAAAAATACAACCTCATCACAAAACTCAGTAGCAAGATTTTTCACTCTGAATACTTCAACTCTTTGTGGTTGTAGCACCCAAATAATCATTCTAGAGAAACTCCAATTTATCTTCCTTTTTCCCTCAGTGTGACACAACACTATTCTTTTTCCTTCAGTCGGCTCCAAATATGTGTTTCACTCTTCATTCTCTCTCTGAATCTCTCTCACTTTTTTTTTTTCATGAAACCTCATGCACCAAGCTTTTTATAAAAGCTTTGCTGCCTGACACTCCTAATTCAATTAGGAATAGAAGTCTTTGACTTCTTGTGCAATTGGTACACCTATTTCTATATGTAATAGGATTCCATGTGGGCTGGACTTCTAGGTGTCGTGCACCTTAACATGATCTAAATTACCTTTGACATGGAAAGCAATGACAATGGCTGAGGCAGTATATGTGTACACTGTAAAGAACATAGTAAAATGTCACAAGCATATAATATTTATAGCCATCACGAGCTTAAGAAATACTCAATCAAGGGCGTTCATTACTTAGATTCCATCCTATCAAGTCATACTTCAAAACTAATATTAGGACATATGTGATTCAATATTAGGAACATATGTCGATATTTTATATAATTGGCTAATCTTTTGACAAAATGCACTTTACTTGTAATTGGGTAGATTTAGGATGTGTTTAATACTTCAAGGAACAAGGTTTCAAGTTCAAGTGTTAAAGTCATGCAAGTCTGTCCAAGAAACAAGTGAGAAAGTGCTGGATTTTAAAACTCGATAGCTAGCATCTATCGAGGTTTAAATACTATTTCAGCCCGTGGCTCGACAGCTAGTTCGATAGATGACTATCTATTGAGGTTTATGAAACTCAGTTTTTTAGAGCTATTTTTCATCCAATTCGTGAGTATGTGTTTAGGCTTTCTTTTCTCACAACCCTAAACATATATAAAGATTATTTTAAGGGCCATCAAAGGTTGCACAGTTGCACAAGTGTGAAGCAAAGTTGTGTTTATGCAAATTGTGACTGGAGACAGAATTTGTCCTAGTTCATCTTTTTCTTAAAGAAGCTGCTGTGTTTGTACACCTTAAGGTTTTGTGACCAAGGAGCTTTGTGATCTTCATTGTGTGATGAATTGAAGAACTTTGCAGCCAACATCTTTCTCAAGTTGGTGATTAAGTCGCACACTGGGATCTGCGCATCTATTGGTTAGTCATTGGAAGGAGAGATTGTCACTACAAAACAAGTCCAATTGTGTATTGGGGTAAGGGTTTAACTGTAAGTTGGTATAAGGTACTGAGATTCCTGTACTTGTAACTGCTTGTTTTGATAATAGTGGATGCTCGAGAGTGGTGACCTTAAAATCACCTGGTGGGGTTTTTGCAGTGTAGATTTTTCCCATTCGTAAACAAATTACTGTGTCAATTTAATTTACACTGCATTTCAGTTAATTGGTGATTTGTTTGTGCTACCACGCTTTGCATGTTAATTAACTTAATTAATTCACTTGGCTAAATTAATTGGTTAATCTATCACAAGGGATCAATACATTCTTGGCCTATCAACTAGCAATCACAATTCACATGGATTAATTAATAACGCAACAACTGAATCACTGATAGATATAGTGAATAATGAAAGATATATGAATTCTATAGAACATGTATTACAAACCAAAGGAGGGATCGTGTATCCTAATCCCATAATCAAAACAACATAGAAATATGGTTTACCCAAAAGTAATTGACCAATAACACTAAGCCATTCATCTAAATTACCATTGATAATTAGGAAAACAAAGACATAAATGTTTAAGGCAGCATATGCTTGTCAACTGTAAAGATCACATAGTCCCTATACTTTATGTCTAGCACGAACCTTCGGTGATGCTGCAAAACAAACAGTCACAAGAATTAATTAATAATGCAACAACTGTATGACTAATAGAATTTGGGAAGAATATGGTGTGATGGTCACTCCACAAGTATAAGTGCTTGTGGAGTGTAGGGGGTAAGGGCTGGAATTCAAGTCTCCAAGAGGGGGCTTCACACACATATACACTTAAATTAAGGTAGAGTAGAATTTCTATCTTGTATTAAAAAAAAAAAAAATTGGGAAGAATGAAACAACTCTGATTAATTACTTTCTCGCAACAACATGAACAAAAAAATTAATATAAAAAATTTACTAAAATTGTTTATTAACAAATATCCTAAGAGCACTCGTTAACCATATCCATTGTAAATTTATATTCTTTTCTTTTTGCTTCTACATTTTTATCCTTAATTTAAATTTATGTTATTATTATTACTATTTTCTTATAAGAAAGTGACCAATATATGTGTCCATTAATTAAAAATAATAATAATAAAAACATACCTAGCTCATTTGTCTTCCTCTTCTTCTTCTTTTGTTTTCCTTCTCAAGTTAAAGAAATTTGTCTCTAATTGCATTCATTTCATTGACAACAACATTTATTGGAATCCATTCATCTGGTGATGTTTTAGAACACAACAATCCAATTTAGAACATTGATATCAAGCATTCTTTTGGATCTTCTTCAATTATTTGTATTTCTTCTATGTCACCATTGGCATCTTCTTCATTCTCCTCAAGGAATATTGATGGGTCAACTATATCCATGAAATGTTCGGGAAAAGCCATTGCAATGAACTTGTGAATGCTTAAACCATCTTTGAACATTTCATCAATTGGTCTTTTTCCAATAAACATCTCTAGCAAGAGTATCCCATAGCTGTAGATGTCTCCTAGTGTTGAAACCTGGCCGCCCATCCCATATTCTACAGTACATTAATACATACATAGTAACAAATAATAGTCATATGCATTGGAAATTTTTAATCACTAAAGCATTATGGATTGTTGGCACATATAGCCCTTCATAAAATTTTGTGAATATGTGGGGTTTTTTTTTTTTTTTTTGATGGTGTATGTGATTTAAAAAAAAAAAAAAAAACAAAAGTTTTTTTCCCCTCCAACTGGCCAAAGCTGTCAAATTTTTTTTTTCACTTGAAAAGTGGTGTCAAACTTGTGCGTATTGTTACTTTTTGAAAGAATCCCTACTTTATTTTAATATCAATGCAAAATGTTATAAAGAACTGAAATGTGCTTCACCTAGTTGAAAACTTACCTGGAGCAATGTATCCAATGGAACCTTTGAGCCCAACTGACAAGGTATGAGATTTGGAGGGATTGTTTGATGCTTCAAAGAGGAAATTCACCAATCTAAAATCACCAACATGAGCTACCATATCTTCATCAAGAAGTATGTTGCTTAGCTTTAGATCACAATGAACAATTGGGGTTTGGCAATGGTGATGAAGATATTCTAATGCATAAGCAACATCAATAGCTATATTCAGTCTCTGGATAAATCTCAAACTCTTCCTTTGATGTTGCTAATCATTTTTAGAATGCAACCATTGATCTCGACTTCCATTGGACATAAACTCAAAAATTGGACTTTTAAAGTCATTTCCTTCATGATCAATGCTTGAGCAAGCGGAGATAATCTTGAGAAGATTGCGATAACGTATACTTCTCAAAGCATTGCATTCATTAATGAAACTCTTGGAAGCTCTTCAAAGGAAGATGTAGTTAATGTTCTCTCTCTTGAGTTTCTCACAATAAAACATGTAGGGAAACAATACAACAAAACTAGTAAAAATCTGACCATACTAGTAATAGGAACTATTATTTGAGTTCAAGAAGCTTTCTAGATGAATGGAGATTTTTCCTAGTGCATGATGGTAAATGTAATTCTTGAACACCGCTGCATAGCTTATTATTTCCAAAGATTGAAATCTTGCTTGCATTTGTAAAAATCCCTTCACTTGACACTTCACCCTCCAAATCATTATAAGAAATATTGAGATGCTTAAGTGACATAAGCTTATCGAGAAATTTAGGAACATTCCCAGAGAAGTTATTCCGCGAAAGATCTATCTGTTCTAAACCTCTTAATGTCTTCAAAGATTGAGGTATTGCACCTTGAAATGAATTACCCTCCAAATACAAGTTCTCCAACCTAAGACAACTCTCAAGGGCAATGGGAATTTCGCTTGATAATCTATTATTTAAGAGATCTAACAAAGCAAGATGTATTAAGTTGCCCACTTTAAACGGCAGTGCACCTATCAAGAAATTGTGAGACATGTCCAAAAAATTGAAAGGGAAGAAAGACCAATAACTTGTTTTGGAATGGTGCTAGTGAGATTGTTACCAGAAAGATTCTATAAAATAAATTTTTGGCACTTTCCTAGGCTTGGGGGTATACTTCCCTCAAATCTATTCTTCTGCATAAAAAGCGTTGTCAATGCAATTAAGTTGCCCAAGGAGGAAGGGATCAGCCTAGAAAATTTGTTATTATTCAAATATAATACTTGTAACTTTTTAAGCTTCCCAAGAACTCGGGGAGAGTACCTCCTAAATAGTTGGAACATAGTGCTAGTAATTCTAAGTTAAGAAGGATCTTGATACTAATAGGGATGCCACCACGGATCATATTCTCATGAATAGTAAGATATCGTAGCTGGGTGGAAAGGTTGGCTATTGAGTTGGGCAATACTCCTCCAAAATAATTATTATTAAGATACAAGACCTCCAAATTAGTACAATTAGCCAAGAAACTGAGAAAATTCAGGTCACCATCTTTTACATATCCAAGTTTATTGGAATTAATATAAAGTATAACCAAGCCTTGCAATCTTCCTAGATTTTGAGGGACTGTCCCAATTAGACCATTTCCGCTAAAGGCAAGACCCTAAAGTTGAGAAGCATTTGAAAATGACACAAGAATAGCTCCCAAGAAATTGTTAATAGCGCAGTAAAATATTTGAAGATTAGGAAGAGTAAGACCAATACTTGGTGGAAGGCTTCCATGTAGTCGGTTTTGAGCAATAAAGAAAAAGTATAAGGAAGATATATTGTAAATCGAAGGAGGGATAGTACCAGAAAGATTATTCACAAAAAGCTGAAAAAATCCCAAGCTTGGTAGATGACCAAGTTCACTAGGTATGCTTCCTTGAAAATTGTTTTCAGAAAGACCAAGAGCATACAATGAAGAAAAGTTTTCTATCCAAGCTGGCATATTTCCTATAAGGTTGTTCGCATCAAGTCTTAGATACAACAACTTTGACAAGGAGCTGAAGTGGTTTGGAATCTACCCGACAAGCTCGTTGTGACCAACAATAAGCACTCTAAGTTGTGAACAATAGCTCAGATTAGTTGGACGTTTACCGCAAAAGGAATTATAAGTCAAATTGAGATGCTGCAGGCACTGTAGACACCCCACTTCTTGCGGGATTTCATTGTAGAAGTTGTTGTTTTATAGGTTAATTCTTGTGAAGTAAGTAAGATTTCCTATAGAGGGTGGTATTGACCCAAACAATTTCTTAACTATCAAATTCAAAACCATGACTCGTTTACTAGAAGGGCCAAATGTAACACCTAACTAGTTGCAGAAATGAATGGAGTCATTTCATGAGCTCATGATTTGAAATGGGTCTTGAGTGATCCTATTCTTGAAGTCAAGTAAAGCCAGGTGATCTGTCTCATTTGCAAAAATTGGAACTGTTGTAGATTTCAAAAATGAGCTCATACATAATTGAGACAAGAGTGCATCATTCTGTTGGAGTTGCAAGTTTGATGTGAAGGATAGAATCTGAAATAAAATTTTCAATAAGAGTTAACAGAATTATGTGTTAATAGGACACAACTACAACTTGTCAAGAGGGAAACAAATAAATACTCTCCAACGGTGTCGTTCCAATAACAAGTCATTAAGCAAAAGGCACGAGAGACAAATGCATCGATACAAAACCATTATATAGTCAAAGATCTAGACTCACAGTTCCAACGACAAACTAAGACGCAGTCTGCTTAAAACACGTGTTAATTAGTGATTAATGCCTACTGTAGTTAGTTGTATTGAACTTGTAATTCTATTATTACCGTTCAACAGTTAGATTAGCGCCTCTTGATTTATTAATCAAGATTCATTTGTCTCTTCTTTTAATAAAAACTAGTATGTAACTCATGCTACCGTATGGAAATGGATATATTATTAATCATGAGTTTATTCATGTTTAAAAGGCTCAGTTAAGTCTAAATTCATATTATTAACCATAAAATTATTAACAAAACTTAGTAGTATATATATATATATATATGTATGTATGTATAAAGAAAGCGAGTTGAACCACAATAGATTGATATAGTATACAAGTTACAGTCACAGTCATGCGTATATTGAAAGGGTAATTAAAGGGCAATTAAGCCCATACGATTAATTGGTTCTTAAGTAAATAAAACTTTAGAGACATTTGGCACAGCAATCAAACTTAAGTAAAAAAATGTTCAAAAGTAGCACAATTATAAGCCAAAATAGAGTAATATGAAACTAAATTGGCAGTCATGAAGCTACTAAGAGAGAGGTGTTTGCCATAAAGGAGACTAATTAATAGGTTTAAGAATTCACAAGGTTGACATTGGATATTCTTCCCATGTGCTAAATATTGTTTTCAATAAGGTCACACCAAATAGGTTGAAAGCCATCTTTGTGCAAGATTGATATCTGCAAGAGAAATCAATCATCAAGCAAGGACCAAAGGATTTCAAAAAATGTTAATATTGATTCAATGTATGCGCATACACACATACCCATCACTATATCAATTAAGGGAATCAAAACTAAATGAAAATATTACATAGAAAGATGAACCTTGGTGATGATGTTTATCCAAAAGATCCATTCACGCTTTTGAATCTTCAATCTCTATTGGTGATTGAAATTTTCGTAGCTTAAATTTTTTTTTTTTTTTAAAAAAAACCCTCAGCGTTGTACTCATTTTGTAGTTTTACAATGGGTTATTTTGTAACATGATGGGCATTTGTATGAAGAAAAAACCTTTGAAGTTGCATGGCTGATAAAAAAAATTCTCTCCAATCTCTTTTTATAGAGAGATGGATTCGTGCGTATTTTTATACATCCTTCACAGTTGTATAATCACGAAGCAAGTTCAATGGATTTAGATTAGTACTACCAATTCCCAAAGCATGAGTTTATAATGTGTTATTAATTTCATCTCATCTTATTACCAAGTCCAATGAATTTTAATTGGAATTCAATTTTCCAAGTGGTGCATCTCTTGCAATATTCTTTCATTTTTAATTTTTAATTAATTTTTTGAAATTTATTTTCAATTCCCAAGGCCACTTTCCATATTTGGCTTCCTGTTATAGTTCCCTAGAACTTTGAAGTTTGAACCAAGAGAACAATGAGCCTACGTAAAAATAAATAAAAACAATGAATCAGAGTAATGGTTCTCTCAAAAACAACCCCAAATCATATTATATTCTTCTGATTATTTTCTTTGTACACGTGTATAGTAAAATTGGACTTCAATTTCAAATTCTAATTGAACAATTGGAATAACACATGGCACAAAATTGAAACTCTAATTTGGAATTCTATTTGAGTTTCTCTCTGCTTCACCTATTATTATATATATAGATATCAGTTTCTATTCAAAAACTTCAACATGAAACCCTTTATTTTAATGTTGTTTTAGTTTTTAAACCACTACATTATTATCTACAATTTTAATTCCATATTTTATGAAGTATATCAAAATATGATAATGACATTTTTATTGAATATATTGTTTATCTCAATATATTTGTAAGTATCTACCAAATCAAAATATACATATATAAAGATGCTTTGCAAACTCTTCATTAATAAAATCCTGATTTATCAAAAAAAAAAAAAAAAAAGATGCTTTGCAAACAAAACACATAATATCATATTAGGAGTTTTCATCTAACAATGATTAACTGCACTAATTAAGAAAATACCTTGCTTTTGATAACCTATTAAGATTACTTTCTCCATAGAAATTGCAAAGTTTATCAACTAAACAAATATAAGAAAAATATCATAATAAAGCTTCTATATTCATCATTAAAAAAAAAAAAAAAAAACAATAATGAAAGGGCAGAATTGCTAAGTGGGGAACCATGCTGGGTGCTTATGATATCAAGTATATGCCTTGGACTGCTATAAAAGGGCAGGTCCTAGTAGACTTTGAGAATTCATTGAAGGCACAATGAGTGAGGAAGAGAAAGCATTAGGTGTTATGTCCACCTCGGCCATGGTTATTCTCCCTTGGGAAGTTTACATTGACGGAGCAGCTAACCAAAAAGGAGCAAGGATATGGATTGTGTTGATCACTCTCGAGAAGTTGGTAATGGAGAAATCATTGCGGTTGGGTTTCCTAGCTACCAACAAAGAGGCTGAGTATGAAGCCTTGTTAGCTGGAGTGGCTTTGGTTAGCCAGTTAAAAGGAGAAGTGGAGTTGTATTCAGATTCTTGATGGTGGGCTAGGTCAATGGAGAGTTTGAGGCCTGAGATGAGAGGATGTAAGGGTATCTTGCTAAAGTAAAACAGGCTCGGGCCCAATGTAGGAGCTTTGTTTTATAGCAAATCCCTAGGGGACAGAACTCTCATGCAAACTCTTTGGCAATGCTGTCCACTTCTCTAGTCGAATCTTCCTCGGGTTATTATTGTTGAAGATATGGATAGCCCTAGTCTTACAAGGGCACCTTTGGTCGGGGTACATAGCATCCAAGTGGGGCCAAGCTAGATGGACCTCATAGTAACTTTTTTGAAGCAAGAATTGTTGCCCGAGGACAAGGGGAAGGCAGAGAAGGTGCATAGGAGTGCTCCTCGTTATTGGCTATCTGAAAAACAATAGTTGTACAAATGCTCTTATTCAAGGCCGTATTTATTGTGTGTGCATCCTGAAGCAGTGGAGCCCTTGTTGGAAGAATTATATAAGAGTATATGTGGGAGTCACACAGGTGGGAGGTCTTTGGCTCATAGAGCTCTCACATAGGGATATTGGTGGCCGAGCATATAGAAAACCACCCAGGATTATGTGAAAAAGTGTGACCAATGTTAGAGATATGCCCCAAATATTCATCAACCAGGGTGAGTCCTAAATCCACTTTTCAACCCTTGGCCATTTGCTGAATGTGGCTTGGATATAGTAGGACCATTTCCCCGAGCTATAGGGAACTGAAGGTGGCTCCTCGTTAAGACGAATTATTTTACCAAGTGGGTAGAAGCTGAGCCACTTGCTAATATTAGGGATGTGGATGCTAAGAGGTTTATCTGGAAGAATATTGTCACAAGGTTTGGATTCCCATACACACTGATCTCGGATAATAGTCTTCAGTTTGATAGTAAAGCCTTTCGAAGATATTATGGGGAGTTAGGGACCAGGAACAAGTATTCTACACCTGCTTATCCTCAAGGGAATCGTCAGGCCAAGGCCACCAACAAGGTTATAGTGTTTGGGCTGAAGAAAAGATTAGACGACGCTAAAGGGAAATGGGTGGATGAATTGCCCTATGTACTATGAACTTATCGTACTACGACCCCAAGATCAACAAGGGAAACTCATTTTTCAATGATTTATGGGGCAGAAGCAGTAATTCCTCTTGAGTCAGGGTTCCCAACCCTAAGAACTGATCAGTTCAGTGTTAAGGAAAATAATCAATTACTCTTAGACAACCTAGATATGGCCGAGGAAAGGAGAGAGGTGGTTGTAGTAAAATGACACATTACTAGCAGAGACTTAAGCAAGGGTATGATAAGGGGGTGAAGTTGAGGCCATTAGCTCTAGGAGATTTGGTTTTAAGAAAAGTGGTGGGGACAGTAAAGAACCTTGCCTGGAGAAAGCTGGGGCCCAACTAGGAAAGGCCATATAGGATAACCTCCACTGCTGGCATTGGAGCTTATCACTTAGAAGACTTAAATGAAAATGTAGTTCCACGTCCATGAAATGTAAATAATTTACGGCGTTATTATTATTAATGTTATGAACTTCTTTGTTATTCATGTTTGGTTTATTGGTGCTTCATTATGGATGCATTTGTTGAGGTAATCATTATGTATGGAAAAGTTCTAAGTGTTATACAAAACCTCGGCCTTGTTCGACTCCTCGAGTCACAAGACTTGGGTAAATTAACCATGTATGGAAAAGTTCTAAGTGTTAAACAGAATATTGGCCTTGTTTGACTCCTCGAATCACAAGCCTTGGGTAAATTAACCTTGTATAAAAAAATTCTAATTGTTAAACAGAACCTTGGCCTTGTTCGACTCCTCGGGTCACAAGCCTTGGGTAAATTAACATTGTATGGAAAAATTCTAAGTGTTAAATAGAACGTTGGCCTTGTTTGACTCCTCGGGTCGCAAGCCTTGGGTAAATTAACCGTTATAGAGCTGCTAAGTGTCGGCCAGCACCTAGGTTTGACGTGGCTCCTCAAGTCATGCATGAAGTTTCCTAAGTATAAGGTAAGGTTGAGGGGCTTGAGCACCTCCTCGGATTGCAAGATCAATGCCAATTGGTCTGCTTCGGGAATCCAAGTCCAACTTAAGTTAGGTGTTGATTGGTATTTTTATTAAGTTCTATGAGTTAGTCTAGTAATTGTCTTATAAGTCATTTCGAGTGAATAGAGAGATAAGAAATGTTTCAAAAGTAAATTACAAGTTAATTTGTTGAAAATGTTATAAGGAAAAGAAAATAAAGTAAAACATAAACTGACAAGTACAACTTAAATAGTTGAAAAAACATAAAATGTAACTTTTTTCATTAAAGTCTAAGAATTGAAGTACAATGGAAAGAAAAAGAAGGCACCAACTATATTTGAGCCCAATTACAAAATTGACTATCTATTTCTTAGCCTAGGGTTGACCAATGCAAAGGTTTCTTTTTCTTTTCCTGCTTCTTCTCTTTCTTTTCCTCTTCAGTTGGGCCACTTTTTTTGTTTCCTCCGTCTCCACATTCACCACTTTGGTTGGAGTGGGCTGTTCTTTCTCTTTGTCTTTAGCTGGAGTAGGAGACGGAGTAGAGGAAGGCTGGGCAGCTAGGGTCCAAGGAAGGCTGTGAGGGGCTATACCCTATCAGGAGCCCTAAGCTCTGACTTAGCGCTAACCCCAACTACAGTTAAAGCTTGACCCCACACCTTCAACCAGAAGGCTCGAGCAACATCCCTGAGTTGGTAGTAAGACTTTCAACCGTCTTAGTCATGCCCGCGTCATAGGCCGCTTACTTGGCCTTAGCCTTCCTCAGCATCCTTGGCCTCTGGCTGCTTATGCAATTGCTTTAGCTCCACCATGTTTAGTGCCAATTTATTCTTAGTCTTCTTTTGGGCCTCTAGGGACTTTGCAGCTTGCTTTTTATAGTTGAACAGGGCAGCTTCAGTGTATTTCTGAGCCTTCTCAGCCTCGGTCAATTGGGCCAGAGTCTCCTTAAGCTTCTTATCCACCTCCGCGTGGGCTTTCTCAGCTGTTGTTAGCTTGCCTTCAGCTTGTTTGGCCTAGTCTAGCGCATGGTCCACCTACTCCTTGGCCATGAAGGCAGCTTGGATAGACTGTAAGATTGGTATCAGTTAGTGCATGTATGGTTTAACTTATAAGCTAAGGAGGATAATCATATACCTTTGGTAAGTTTTGTTTTAGGAAAAGGAATACTTCACGCTTTTTGAAGAACCTGAGCTTTTGCATATCCTTAGGCAAGCAAAGAGCCTTTTCTAGGCATTCTGCCACCAGGCCTGAGCTACCTTTCTAGTGGTCCCTTAGGTTGGCGTCGTCCAACACAGGACTGCCAGATCTTCGCATGAACAAGGGTCTCTAGATAGAAGGTTTGGATGGCCGGTCTCCCCTAGTTTCTTTCGAGGTCCCTGAAGAAGTATTTTTCTTCTGTTGGCCCCTAGCTGTTTGGGCCTCCTTGGCTAGGGGCTGGTGTGAGGAATGGGTGACTTCTTCTTCCTCGGCACCTTCAGTGCCTTTGCCTCCCTGGACCCTTTTTCTCTTCTTATTAGTAGCATCAGCAGAAAATGCACACATTGGAGCAGGAGTGGGTGGTCGGGGTACCACTGCCATAGCTAGAGAAGATCCTTTAGCTTGGGCTGTGAGCAAGGCAAAGAGATCCGGGGTCTTTTCCTCGAATCCCATTCCTTCTGGAATGTTGGTCCCCTCTTGGTTGATGCTTACTTGGGCAGGGCATAGAGTGCAGTAAGAGGTACTAGGAGTGTCATTGGGGTCCTCTTGCTGGTAGAAGACCTCAAAGTCCTTATATGTCACTTCTTGTTGGACAGGTTCTGGTGTGGGCTCCTTAGCTTCGTCGTCCGAGAGAATGGGAGGTTCTTCAGAGTAGAGGAGTTTAGCTGTGAGTGGGGCTGAGAGTTGAGCGTCCTGAGTTCTAGCTAGAGGAGGTTCAATTAGTAAGAAGCTTGGGACATCTACGTTTATTAAACCCAACCAAGGGTCTTGGCTTTAATAACATTCTTCGGGCTTTGGAAGCATTTGGTAGAGGGCTTATACCTAAGGATGACGTGCGTAGCTCGGAGTTAATCGTCCTTGTGCAGAAAAATCTCTGACTTAAGGATCCAGTTCAGGTCTGTAAAGTTTACCAAATGATTGGACAGGGTAGTGTGGTATTCGTCTGCCAATGGAAATAACAGGAGTTGTAAGTTAGTTATAAAAAGAAAAGAAAAAAAAAAAGAGAAAAAAAGAGAAACTTAAACTTATAAAATTAAGCAAAATCCTATATACATCTATGGTCCTCAAGAACCCTACCTGGTTCTCCTTACCAAGTGGGACAGTGTAATCCATCATGCCAATCTCCCGAGACGATGAAGAAGTCTTTGTCCATACCTTTGCTTGAATCAAGTAGGCAGGCGATTAACCTAACAGAAGGGACTCTACATTTAATGTAGTATTTAGTCTTTTCCCCCTTTTGGCAGTTGTATACCCAATTTACATCGTGCCATGTGATGTTAGTCCCCATTTTTCAGTTTAACATGTTTACACACCCGAGAACCCTAAAAACGTTTGGGGAGCATTGGGTGGGGGTCTGTCTATAGTTTATTAGGTAGTCTCTAATGACCCTTCCCATGGGAATTTCCATCTTGCCTTCTATGAAGGCAATCATCAGAATGACTACAGAGCCAAGAGGTCTGTTCATGACTAGCCATTCACCCAGTTCACAACATTGGAGTTTAACACTGTTGGGGATCCTACACTGCGCCCTAAAGGCAACCATGCCTTCGGGAGTATCTACTAGCTTAGCAAATCTACCCATGGAATTTTATGGTATGATTAATGTAAACTGGTGCAAAAGAAAAATGCAAGGATGAGCACACCTACGAGCAAGGGAAAGAGTTCTCCCCGAGAAGCTACTTCAACACAAATTGCCAAAATGCGTAATTGAATTTCAGCTAGCCCCAAGCTCTCCTTATATAGAGGTAAAAAATGAGCAGTAATTTTCTCGCCCATAAATGAGGGAAAATAAGGATCGTATGATCCTCATCGCGCTGTAGAATGTGGGGGGACAAGCAGTCACCTGACGCCATAAATGTGAAATCGTGAATTCTAAAGTGTCAGGAGCATGCTGGTGATAAGTGAAAGGATGTTCCCACGTGGGAACGCGTACGACATGTATCAAACCAGATCTTGTAACTAAAACCTTGCTTTTATCTCAAAGATAATAAGCAAAGTTTTAGGGGGTTATTGTGGGGGCCCAAGGACCGAAGAAAGGATTGTTAGGTTGTAGTTTTGATTTTGGGGCATCATACGCTCGATGAGGGAGTTCACTCGAGGAGGGGAGGTGGAGATACGAAAGATTCTTAGGAGCTTCAGGAATGGAGGATTGGTTGGAGAGAGAGTCATAAAGGTGAGAGGAATTTTCCAGTAGGAAGTATGTTGTTAGTTCTATATTAAATGGTGGGCAATAGCTTTATTAGCTGCATTGATGAGGAAATGATCTAAACAATGTAATTTACAGCTAAGCAAACTCCTTCTACCACCTTCTTCAGATGTTTAAAGGGACAAGTGTCACTAGGAGAAATTGGGTAGGTAAAGATGTGAGGTCAAGATGTGAAGGAGGGGGGAGTATATAAGAAAAAGATGGATTTCAAAGAGATAGATCCAAACAGAAGTATAAAAAGTAGAAAAATGAACAAGAAGAACATTGAGAGAAGAGAGTGAACAATGTCTTTTACTGTGTATCATTGGCCTCATCGGGCAAGCCTGTATTAAGACTTTTTCCCACATATTCAATAATATAAAGTCTCTCTTCCTTATTTTCATCCTCGGGCAAGGCCCTTACTTGTTGTTTGATTCTTTCTCTTACAAATTTATTGATTTGGGCCAAAGTTGACCTGTACAAATCCACTATTCTAAGTGGGCTTGGGTTGCCAGATTTTTTGGTTCTTACAGGTTATTAAAAGCAAGTTGTTTTCTTAATTGGTGCAGTTATGCATTGTTAGGCAAAAATTCATGATATGATATTTTGTGTTTTGTTTGCAAAACAATTTTATATATGTATATTTTGATTTGGAAGATATTTACAAACTTATCAAGATAAGCAATATATTCAGTAAGAAATGTCATTGTTTTACTTTTGTATACTTCATAAGATATAGAACTATAATGTAGTAGTTTGGAATTAAAGATAACATTAAAATAGGGGCAAAGCTTGGATCCAGTGTCCAATTGTACTGGACCAGTTGAGATGGTCCACTTTTGACCATATGTTATCATCTCAACAAATCTAATATACTGAATACACTAGACCTAACCCAAGTCCTTAAAATATAGGGTTACAAGTTGAAATTTTTTAATAGAAATTGAGATTCTTATTCAAAGAAGAGAAAAGAAATATGATAAAAACATCAAAGAGGTTCTATTGCTATATATGTAGACAAAGAAATGTTGTGTCTACAACACTTTCACAACAAATCATATGTGTCAGGTTGTTATTAGTGGAGTAAAAAAGTAATTTTAGTGGTAAGTTCAAATTAGAACAAACAAAAAATAACCACTTATAATTTGTTGTGAAAATGTTATAAAAATGTCAAAGACACACTTCTTATATTAAAAATAGAGCAAGTATAGAGAGGTAAAGAAATTATAACTAAAAAACTAAAGTCACTAATCTAACCAGGGTAATAACAGAATTAGTTCGTTACAACTAACTACAACTGGCACTAATTACTAATTAACTCGTGTTTTAAGCAGATTGTATCTTGGTAGGTCGTTGGAACG